>OY804602.1:7012133-7185855 GCA_963680895.1 Fragum sueziense | reverse complement strand
GCTGGTGGACTTGGAAAGACGCTTTTGATTCAGTCAGCACAATCCCTTCAGCCAATCAAAAACATTGTCGGTCATAAAGTGCGGACCTGCACTCATTCGGTGGAGATGAAAGCTTCAGTCTTTTTCCTTAAAGCATTACCAACTTTCAGCGTTAATATCTCAACGACTACGCCTGATTATTAAAAATGCGTTGGTAGATAGAAAGTTTAAATCACCTTTGTTAAAGAAAGAGTTTTGTTTCATTAATTTTAACAATGTGTTTTTGAAATATTCTGCCCCAAAAATGGTATCACGTAACGATAAAGAAAGAGGAAGCACCCTCGATGAAAAAATGAAATTGAGGCTATGACGTCATGCCGACTGATTCTATCTTGACGGAAACTAATAAAAAAGTACTTGTGAAAGTGTGCATGGTATCAAATCGGGTAAATACGGACATGGAAGGGAAAGTTCGGACAGAGAGTGGGAAAATACGGACACTTTATAAAACTATATAAAACAGACAGGGATAATTCGGAGACATAATAAATTATTGTTTTTAAAAAACACGATATCTGCCCTTGAATGTCAAAAATGGCCATTTTGACTATTTTCACTCTAGCAACTACAAATATTGACCAATCCAGACAAAACTTAGCCAGAATGATGGTGACTATAAGATCTTGCCTGGGTATAATTTTCAGCCTGATCTGAATTTTACATCATGAGTTATGTGCCCTTGAAATTGACAAAATTGCCATTTTCGGCTTTATTTTGACTTTGTTTTCACTTCAGCAACTACAAATATTAACCAATCAACACAAAACTTGGACAGAATGATGGTGACTATAAGATCTTGCTTTGGTGTAATTTTCAGCTAGATCTGAATCTTACATCATGAGTTATGTGCCCTTGAAATTGACAAAATTGCCATTTTCGGCTTATTTTGACTTTGTTTTCGCTCTATCAACTACAAATATAGACCAATCAAGACAAAACTTGTACAGAATGTTGGTGACTATAAGATTATACTTTGGTTCATTTTTCAGCTTGATCTGAATTTTACATCATGAGTTATGTGCCCTTGAAATTGACAAAATTGCCATTTTCGGCTTTATTTTGACTTTGTTTTCACTCTTGAAACTACAAATATAGACCAATCAAGACAAAACGTGTACAGAATGTTGATGACTATAAGATCTTGCCTTGATTCAATTTTCAGCTTGATCTGAACTTTACGTCATGAGTTACGTGCCCTTGAAATTGACAAAATTGCCATTTTCGGCTTTATTTTCACTTTTACAACCATTGGTATTAATTAATCAATACAATAACTTTCACAGAGTTTTACTGACCATAAGATCTTACTTGCTTGAAATTTTCAGCTTGCTTGTTTGTGCAGCCTGAACCTTTGAAATTGCATTCAACAAGACAAACAATCAGGCCTGTGGAGCGCTTCCAGACCGCCAGGGCTGTCTAGTTTTGATAACCTCATTAATGCAGTTCTTGTCACTATCAAGAATAGTCTAGATGGTGCCAAGGCTCAAATTATGGACGCCTGTGGTTCTTGTAACACGGTAGTCAAGAGTTCAAGCCCTACACAGCAAGACACTTAATTGTCAGCCTCAGTCTACCCAGCTGTAGGGTAGGAGAGAGGTAAAACTTACTGCCTCTTCACTTCTGCATGTAATAAAAAGTTCCGAATAAGAACAATTTTGTTTCAAAGATCATTGAAATATGAATGCTGATAAGCAGCATTTTCTCCTTTTGTCTCAATATTTTCTTTGCTATATTATATATGCAATCCCTACCTTTATGGGCACAAATTTCGACGTTAATCCGACTTTTCTCTGATGAATATTGCTCTGTGATATGTTGATGTTGCTCATTTACATCAGAGCACACTACCACTCAAAAACAACGGAAAGTTTGACACAAGTTGTGGCACTTTGTTCACCGTCCAATCTTAAAGGGGGAATAACACTTAACATCTTACAAATTTTCAGAGAACTTCGTGCAAAAAATAAATATATATTATGAAAATATGGCCTTTAAATTGCATCTATGCCAAATCTTAGCTTTCTATCTTGTGTATTGGCTAGGATGTTGACGGATTTAAAACCCCATATGTTTTATTATTATAATTTTTATCCCCCCGACGAAAAATCATGGGGTTTTAAATCCGTCGACATCTAAGCCAATACACAAGGTAGAAAGCTAAGATTTGGCATATATGCAATTTAAAGACCATATTTTAATAATATATATTTATTTTTTTGTACGAAGTTCTCGGAAAATTTGCAAGATGTTAAGTGTTATTCCCCTTTAAACGATATCCTTAAAACGCCTCATGATACTGATCAATGAACCATTTTATTGTCATGCCTGATGAAAAATTTAAGACCAAAAATTATTTCTAAAAGGTTTATAGGCAATGTTTTGCAACAACCCTCACCTGAACAGCCATTGATTGCAATGACCTACTTTACGTTGTTTTTGAGTGGTAGTGCGCTCTGATGTAAATCAGCGACATCAAGATATCAAAGAGCGAATTTCATTAAAGAAAACTCGCATTATTTCGACGTCTGTAGCAGCTTTCAAATTGGATCGTCCTAGCGTTTTGCTGTTTGGGAAAGGGTTAATAGTTATTTCATTTATTTCAGATTCTGTCTTGTTTTTCAGACTGAAGATCTGCAGTCATGTCTTACATGCTTCAGCATCTACACAACGGTTGGCAGGTTGACCAGGCCATCCTATCCGAGGAGGATCGTGTAGTCGTTGTACGGTTTGGACACGATTGGGACCCAACCTGCATGGTCATGGACGAAACATTGTACAAATGTGCGGAAAAAATGAAAAACTTTGCAGTGATATACCTCGTAGACATTTCAGCTGTTCCAGATTTCAACAAGATGTACGAGTTGTACGATCCTTGTACGGTGATGTTTTTCTACAGAAATAAGCACATAATGATAGACTTGGGTACTGGTAACAACAACAAGATAAACTGGGCCATGGAAGATGTGCAAGAATTTATTGATATTGTTGAAACTGTGTTCAGGGGAGCAAGAAAGGGCCGTGGTCTGGTGGTGTCTCCAAAAGATTATTCAACTAAATACAGATACTGAGTTTATGTTTTTGAGTTTGACATATTCTACATCTAAAATATTTCAAAAACAATTTTAACTGCTGATCCATAGTTATTTTAACCCATTACCACCACATGATGATGCCTTTTGATGTAGCACAATGTATTAAGTTCCGAAAACATTGTCGGAAATGAAGGAATTGCTTGTGACAAGCAATTCTTCATTTCCCACAATGTTTTCTTGACAGAAAGACCAGAGAGTGTACAATTTCATTCACTTGAAATTGTCGTCTGTAATACCTAATCTTTTGTCGTCTGGTAATGGGTTAAGGAAGCAGTAAAGAACAAGCTAAGCCATCACAAAAGTGCAGCTGACCTTGTGCAACACTACATGCTTGTCTAATGGCAATGAACTTTGTGCTAACAATAGACTATATTTAACGTTATGTTTAGATAATTAATCAGTGTTGTTATAAAACCTCGTAACTACGGCTCTTAGTCTAATCAAGCTGTAGTTAAGAGATTTTATAACAACACCTACAAAATACTATTGTTTGTTCGAAATTACGTTCATGGTTAACCCATTACCAAACAGCAAAAATGTTATACTGGTCCAAATTCAAATATGTTGCAGATAACAAATTCACCTGAATGGAATTTAGATTTTTTGACCTTATAGAATAGAAAAAAAAATGTGGAAAATGAAGAAATTGACCAAACGCCGACAGTCAATCAAAAACATCGATTAGCCAATGGACGATCAGAAAAATGTCATGCCCCAATTGTTCATCGTTGCATGTGTTATTGTATCGATTTATCGACTGACAATCAAAACAATCGACATGCCAATGGCAAAGAATTTTGTGCTAACAATAGACTAGATTTACTGTTATGTTTTGATAAACCGTCTTGTGTTGTTATAAACTCTGGTTACTACGGCTTAAATCCAGCCGTAGTCACAAGATTTTATAACAACACCTACGAAATACTATTTTGTTTGTCTGAATTTACGTTGCGATTAACTGGATAAAATCGTTCCCTATTAACGATCACATCCCCATTGTTTGTCTTAAATTCTATGTTGGGCGGAGCGATCTGTCGATTGGCGTTTGGTCAATTGCTTGTCACAAGCAATTTCTTCATTTTCCACAATGTTTTCAAGAGCCTTTCTCTTTAAGGGAGTTAAAAAGAGTCATTGTTTGGGAAAGGGTTAACTGGATAAAATCGTTTCCTATTCAGTATCATGTATATGTACTATGAAAAGGGTCAATATTGTTCTCATAAATTAACATCATCCAGAGCTACAGATAAGAGGGAGTACATGTACATGGGCAGATCTAGAGGGGGGTCGGGGGTCTCGACCCCACCCCTGGCATATAAATTTAGTGTATATACATAACATATTTACTACATTTTAAGCCATAATTAGGGCTTGGACCCCCCCCCCCCCCCCCCCCTGGAAAAAATCTTGGGCTTGGACACACACCCCCCCCCTGCAAAAAAATCCTGGCTCCGCCCTTGCATGTATAACAGTAATTTAGTAATTACCTTCTTAAAATTCAAAATATTATTCATTGTTCCACTTCATCAAACCCTATATTGCGAGTACTAATTTGGAATCTTCTTAAGGCGATTCAAGCAAATACACACAACAATGTTTTGATTTGAAATAAAATAAAGTTAAGAATGCCTTTACCAGCTCTTTATATTTGTTGCTCTGATCACCAATTTAGGCTTGAAGCTGAATATGAGATGATTATCCCATTACCAAATGGCAAAATTTTGAACGGTTCCCATTTCAAAGGTGTTGCAGACGAGGATTTCAAGTGAATGAAACTTAACATTTTTGGTCTTTAGGGGTAGAAAACATTGTGGGAAATGTCAGAAGAAATTGCTTGTCACAAGCAATTTCTTCATTTTTATACCCCCACCTACGAAGTAGAGGGGGGTATATTGGTTTCACCATGTCTGTCTGTCTGTCCGTCCATCCATCCGTCCGTCCGTCCGTAGACTTTTTCGTTTCCGTGCTCTAACTCAATAACCGTTTGACCTAGGATCATGAAACTTTACACAGTTGTTGCCCATGACCCAAGGAGGTGCCCTATTGTTTTTGGGTCACCAAGGTCAAAGGTCAAGGTCACAATCGGACTTTGTTTGAAATCCGTTTCCGTGCTCTAAGTCAAGAACCGGTTGACCTAGGATCATGAAACTTTACACAGTTGTTGCTCATGACCCAAGGAGGTGCCCTATTGTTTTTGAGTCACCAAGGTCAAAGGTCAAGGTCACAATCGGACTTTGTTTGAAATCCGTTTCCGTGCTCTAAGTCAAGAACCGGTTGACCTAGGATCATGAAACTTTACACAGTTGTTGCCCATGACCCAAGGAGGTGCCCTATTGTTTTTGGGTCACCAAGGTCAAAGGTCAAGGTCACAATCGGACTTTGTTTGAAATCCGTGTCCGTGCTCTAAGTCAAGAACCGGTTGACCTACAGCACTTTTTCAGTGACAAGGAGCTAGTGGGGGGTATTTGTCCGCTTTGCGACAGTTTTAGTCCACAATGTTTTCTGAAGCCATTATCTTGTAGGGAGTCAAAAAGATTCATTGTGTGGTAATCATGGGTTAATATTATGGAGACTTGTTTGAGATGAAGTAAAAACTCTTTAGTCTGGTCAACCGCAACACTTTTTGCAGGAGGCCTTATTTTTCAGTCATAAATTTTAATGATTCAGTAAAAGGTAGTCTTTACACTGAAATTGTCATTTTGGAAAGAGTTAGGATTGCATGTCCACTATACAAAAAGAGTTTGGATGACGTAAACTTGATTGCTGTCAAAATGAATCCTCCGAACAGTTTCAACTCTTTCCCAAAACAAGTTCTTGTTTTGATGTCCCTAGTGAAAATAATTTGGGAAAAAAACTGGATAGAAATGAAGATTTTGCTTATATTCAGTAATGTCTTCTCTTCTGTCAATATTTCCAATGTTGTGATGAATATGTATACATTGTATTTTCTACTTAAGACATCAATTATTTTGTTGTCTTCACAACTTTCAAAATGGAATAGCCTAGTTTATGGTTTTCTTTGCATTTGGGAAATGAGTATGATACATGTACTGTATTGTTGTCTGTGTCATCTTGATGTTCAATAAATAGCTGGCTAGCAAAGATTATTAACATTTTCTTTGATGTTTCAAGGTATTTATGGCACCCTTTAGAGAGATGCATCGAAAGTGCAATTTTTTAACCCTTTCCCACAGGACAAAATTTTATGGTGATCCACTGCAAAAACTGCCAAAATGACAAAATGGAAGCTATTAAAGATAGGAATTGTGTAAAATATGGCACAGAAAATATTGAGACAAAAGGAGAAACTGCTGGTTATCAGCAGTTTCTTCTTTTGGCTCAATGTTTTCCCAAGCTTTTCCAATTTGGGAGGTCAAAACCAGGTCTTGTTTGGGAAAGGGTTAAAAGCCATACAACTTAAGGATTACAACCCATCATTATCTGTAAAACACTTCATATACCTTTGGATGGCAGTGGCAGATCAGGGGGGTCTTAGGGTTCAAATGACCCCCCTCTGTTGCATAATTTTATTTTCATGCAGAAATTCAGTCAAAATTATGTGTCAATAGGAATATGAACTCCCCTATTTGTAAAACCGCACCCACTCACAGAAATCCTGGATATCCACTCCAATTTTAGTACGTCATCCGTGGCAACAGAAATTTCCAAGGGATTTCCTCATCAATTTCCGTGGATGATGAGCGAGGTTGCACGAAGTGTTTTGTAGATAATGGTGAATGGAATACCTTAACCCTTTCCTGAATGACGAATTTTTAGACTGGTCCAAATTCAAAGAAGTTGCAGACGATAATTTCAAATGAACGAAATTTGAACTTTTTTTTGTCTTTTTGTGTAGAAAATATTGTGGAAAATGAAGAAATTGCTTGTCACAAGCAATTTCTTCATTTTCCACAATGTTTTCCCTAGCCCTAGGCTTTGTTTTAGGGGAGTCAAAAAGAGTCACTATGTGGTAATGGGTTAACAGCTAACACCTATGGACAAATCGCACAAGTTTAGACTGATTCATTTTGAAAAGAGTTGCAAGACCTTTACAATTAATGGGTCTCACAACCATGTATGATTCAGGATTAGATTACATCTTCTCGTTTTCTTTTAGTAATTTTCATGCTATGCCACAAATATTTCCCTCATTTGGCGGCATTTATTTTCTCATCTGCACCACCATAAAACTTTGACATTTGGGAGGGTTAAGATAGGAAAGGGTTTTGAAACATTGCTTATGATTGGTAAAATACTACCAAAGTTAGCTCGTTAATTTCATATGACCCAGATTATTGAAAGGAATATCCGCAACAGAGCTGTGGGGAATGAACGTGTCCTCATTACTGTGAGTATTTCGATGAGCACCTTGCGTTTTTATACGCCCGAAGGGTCGTATTATGTTATGGCCCGCTCGTCCGTCTGTCCGCCCGTCCGATAGCAATTTCTTGTGTGCGCAACTCCTCCTACAGTTTTGATCGGAATTTAATCAAACTTGCCACAATGAATCTCCATGGTGTGAAGTTGTGCACACCGCTTACGGAATTCAGATAACTTTTCGTTCTTGAATTGCCGAGCCCGGATAGCTCAGTCGGTTTCGTCGGAGTCTGTCAATCCAGGGGTCTCGAGTTCGAACCCCGGCTCGGCCAGTATCCATTCTGACATTTGACAAAAGTCATTTGTCTCTCACCAATGGGTGTGAATCATCTATGTGAGAGAGCAGCTGGAGGCTCGGTTTGGATATTGTGGTTGTACTGGTGCGAGAAATACCAGGAACCCACGGTTAGGTGCTCCAGCCGCCGCGATATGACCCTGGTAGTTGAAAACGGCGTAAAACCCCAATAAACTCAAACTCGTTCTTGAATTATCTGCCCTTGAATTTAAAAAAAAAAATGCCCATTTTCTTGTGTGCGCAACTCCTACAGTTTTGATCAGAATTTGATCAAACTTGCCACAATGAATCTCCATGGTGTATAGTTATGCAAACCGCGTACGGAATTTAGATAACTGTTTTCGTTCTTGAATTATCTGCCATTGAATTTAAGGAAAAATGCCCATTTTCTTAAAAATGCCCATTTTCTCCTGTGTGCAACTCCTACAGTTTCAACCAGAATTTAATCAAACTAGCCACAATGAATCTCGATGGTGTCTTGTTGTGCAAACAAAATTTTGATATCTTTTCATGTTTGAATGATCTGCCCTTGAATTGAAAAAATGGCTAATTTTACTGACGAGCCCCTCTCGGGCGTATATGTGTCGCTCTGCGAAGCTCTTGTTGCACAATAGTATAGGTCCTGTTAAATGACCTTGTACAGCATCTGTAGCTCTATTAGCCTATTAGAGTCTGAGATGCTCTGCCAGGTCATTTATCGGGACCTGTAGCAGTCTTCTGTTGTAATAGGGCCTATGGGAATCGCTAGTTCGATACCCAACCATAAATGGTGAGATACGCTATTGGTGTCCTTGGTTGAGATATATAGCGTCTGCTTCACGATCAAGAGGTTTTAAGTTCGAACGGCGGTGGCGGATGTTGTTACTGGTGTCATATTCTGTGCGGGTACCGGCGAGGTGTAATATTCGTCACAATAGGCTGTGGCTAATGGAAATGTATAGGGCAACACAAAACTACACCAAACTAAGCAATCACAAACTTCAAATTGAGCCTGGAACTGGACTCGTTCAGCCCTTGAGAACAACATGGATCATGATCACCCTGTGCATACGCACAGGCTGATCAAGATCCATGTTGCCTTCTAATAGCGTCTTCCTAAATCATGGTAGTAGGTCTATTATACGAGGGACGGTCGAAAAGTAGTTGGACTTTTGGTGCTGCTGTCTCTCCATTTCCAACTGTATAAACACATTATATATTGGTGGAATCTACATCCATTTGCCAATAATGTTGTCGGTTTATTTTCAAAGATAGTTGTATTATATACAATATTCTGTCCGCTTATAGGAACAAAAAGGGCAACCAAAACAAAAGAACATTCTAGTCATTTTAATCGTGAAGGAGTTAAGTTTTTGAACCACATTATTACTGGAGATTGGATAAGGGTTCATAATTTCTAACTTGGGATAATAAATCAGTCACAGCAGCCTTGGAAATGAGCTGGTTCCCCACACCTGAAAAGATTAAGCTGTTACCTTCGGTTGGTAGTCATGTTTGTTGCTTTTGGGGATTCACGAGGATTGATAGTTACTCGTCTCATGTCAAATGGTAAAAACTGCCATTGCCAAGTACAATTCTGAAGTAATTCAGAAAAATCCAAGAATAAATGCTGAAGTAAACGCGTCCCAGATTAGCAAAGAAAACTGTTTTCTACTTCACGATTACGCGCGCTCCCATACCACCGCGTCTACAGAGGAGATTATCAACTATTACACATGACTATAGTTGTTTTACCATTCTTATAGCCCAGACCTCACCCCACGTGACTTTTATCTATGTCTAGAACTGAAAAAAAATGCTTGCTGGGAAGAAATTTTTGACCAGGGCACCTGTGATACCGGCTGTTACACTGTACCTAATACAGTGGGTCTACGTCATGGTTAATAGTGTGAATAATAAAGCTGCTACGAAGATGGCAAAAATGCATATAGACATAGATGGACAATTTGCTCAAACAGTGTAAAAGGAATTTTGTTAAAAAGTTTAATGGTTCTAGAGAACTAGTCGAAAGTACAACTACTTTCCGACCGTCCCTCGTGGTGCTATAATGATCATTTTCCAGATCCCGTAATTGTTGAACTTCGGTGGAATGTTTTATGTGATCGTTTTACCCATTCCCAAACAGTGACTCCATTTGACACCCCACATGATAAAGGCTTTGCAAAACTTTGTGGAAAATGAATAAATTGCTTGTAACAATCAATGTTTGCATTTGTCGCTCTATTTTCTACCACAGAAGACCAAATCATGTGAAATTTCATTCACTTGAAAATGTCGTACTATGCAACATCTTTCAATTGAATAAGTCGAAAAAAATGTTGCTGTCTGGTAATGGGTAAAATACTGCGTTTAATGAAGAAATTGTAGATTACCTATCTCTATTTTGGATTTAAAAACAGGGATAGGGCAAATATAAATGTTTTGATCCACCGAACGTTTAAAGTGACATTTCAGAATTTTTTCTCATAAAGGATGGGTTGCAATAAGGGGTCAAAAAATAGATTTTCTTTAAATTTTGTGAATTGATGGGGTTACATAATATCTTCAATTTGTATGTGTAAAAAATCCGGTTTCGGCTTATTTTCCGAGATATGGGTAAATAAAGTGGGTGGGGTAAGATGGACTGAAACACAGTAGGGGTAATTCTAAGTCGCTTATCTTTCTTATTTTTAGCCCCAGATGCGTGAAAATTTGTATGCGTGTCTTGTGATATATGCGTTAAATATTTATGGGCTTACATTTGATATTCCATGTATATCTTTTCTGTAATATTCATTCTTCTTTCTTTCGAAGAATTTCGCTATTTTTAACGACCAACTTTACCAAACTATCTCCACACGTTTTATTTGAAACCTGATTTCTATGAAACTTTACTGATGTATTATCTAGATATTGATATAACTTTGTGTGAAATTTAAAAGAAAAGCGTCGGCCCGTTGTTGAGATATTTGACCTTGACCTTCAAAATTACATCAAATTCGGGAATGTCCATTAAAACTATGCATTGTTGGGAAAATGGTTAGGGTTGAATGGCATGTGACAGCCCATTCATAAAAGAATGCATTTCACACATGATTTGGTTTTTTATTGTATGATTTTACCGTTAAAATTGATATCTTAATATAATAACCTTGGTCACCTCTCAGAGTTACTCGGTCATTTTATCTATTAACTAGAAATCATTGATAGGCAGATATTTGTTTAAGGCCTGTCTTTACATTTAGCATTAATTTCATTTTGTTGATATTATATAACATTATAAAAATATTTAGCTTAAGTTAATTAATTGTAAGCACATTTGGTCATTTAGTACAATCATTCACGATACCTCTTCATAACCATATAAGAAATACAATCTGAAAATGAGTTTCTCCTTGCAAATTGATCATTCTTGTCCATCATGAGATGAGTGAATATAAACTCTTAGACAATTCAAGTTGCATATAAAGCTTTGGTATTTTTACTTTTTAATTTTTTAGCAATCTTAACATAATGCTAATATTTAATTTCACTCACCTGTGGTAGTAATATTAATCACAGCGCTTTCCGCTTAGACATGTTTTATGTGCAATATTTAGTTTGAAAAGAAAACTGAGAAGTAAAAAGAATTTCTTTTCTTTCCCATTCTTCCGAATGGGTTGTACGATACAAAAAAGTAAATATTACTACAAAACTCATTAGGAACAATAAAAAGAAACCATGCTTCCAATCCTTATGAATAAAATTGACGCTATAACTATCACATTTTGGCATTTCCCGAGTTTTGAAGTCATTTTGAAGGTCAAGGTCAAATATCTCAAAAACGGACCAACACTTTTCTTTCAAATTTCACACAAAGTTACATTAATATCTAGATAATACATCTGTAAAGTTTCATAGAAATCGGGTTTCAAATAAAACGTGAGGAGATAGTTTGGTAAAGTTGGTCGTTAAAAAATAGCGAAATTCTTCGAAAGAAAGAAGAATGAATATTACGGAAAAGATATACATGGAATATCAAATGTAAGCCCATAAATGTTTAACGCATATATCACAAGACACGAATACAAATTTTTACGCATCTTGGGTAAAAAATAAGAAAGATAAGCGACTTAGAATAACCCCTACTGTGCTTAAGTCCATCTTACCCCACCCACTTTATTTACCCATATCTCAAAAAATAAGCCGAAACCAGATTTTTTACACATACAAATTAAAGATATTATGTAACCCTATCAATCCACAAAATTTAAAGAAAATCTATTTTTTGACCCCTTATTGCAACCCATCCTTTCACTTTCATTTTTATCATAAAGAGCATGTTTTCTTATGAAAATTCTGAAAATTTCAAGCCAAAATATTGCGCCGTTTACGAGAAATATATATTTTTGTGTTAAAATTAAACAAATTGTTGTCCACAACAGTTCAGATGTATATAGAATTTGTCGTTTCTGTCCCGACTTTGAAGATTACCTATCTCTATTTTGGATTTAAAAACAGGGATAGGGCAAATATAAATGTTTTGATCCACCGAACGTTTAAAGTGACATTTCAGAATTTTTTCTCATAAATTTCACTTTCATTTTTATCATAAAGAGCATATTTTCTTATGAAAATTCTGAAAATTTCAAGCCAAAATATTGCGCCGCTTACGAGAAATATATATTTTTGTGTTAAAATTAAACAAAATTAAACAAATTGTTGTCCACAACAGTTCAGATGTATATTAGAATTTGTCGTTTCTGTCCCGACTTTGAAGGCGTGTTTATCGCCTATCATCAACGACTTAAAAAACTGACACCATTTATACCCATTAGTATAATCAATCTTGGCATCAAGACATACTTTAAAAATCAAAATGAGGATGAAATGTCCCTTTAAGGAAACATTTCAACAGTGTTCATATCTTTAGCTATCTCGTGTGCACAACTCATCCTACAGTTTTAGTCTGAATTTTATCAAACCTCATTGACATTCAGATAGCTTTTGTCGTTCTTTTCATTGAATTGGGAAAGAAACAACAAAAACAAAAACAAAAACGTTATTTTACTAGCAAGACCCTCTCGAATGTACGTATATGCACGTTCTGTGGACATCATGTCTTCTTTTGCGTCGATGTTTCCTCTAAACAATTACTATCAGGGACGCCAACCAGGTCTTGCGTATGGAAAAAAGTTATTTTTTTTTAGATCGCTTCCCAATGACATCGGCTCCTTTAGTCATGAACTCCTTCTATTTGTTTATCTGCATTGTTTTACCATCCGAACACTCAATAATTCTAATAAGGCGGTTTGTACTAATCTTTATTCATTATTTACTCATGATAAATAATTCACGAATCACTTTAATGTTCAGTTTACCAATTCTCAAACGACGCAATTCAAGACTGATCCAAGCACACAAATTTGACGAAGACGACAAAATCAACACAACGAATGTCAGATAGTATATATTTTTTTTTATTAATCCTCCTTATACAGAAGAGCAATTTAAGATATAATACATTTAAACAATTCAAACAAAATACAGATGAAGATAAAACAAACAGAACTTGACTAAACTATACGAAAAGACATGTACAACAGAAATGACAAGGATTGTACATTTACCCTTTCCCAGATGACAAAATGTTATTCTGGTTTATAAGGAGTTGAGTTTAGAATATGCTGACGATAGAATTTATACACACTCATGCAAAGTTTCTCAACAAAGCAGGCTGGAAGATATTGGACGAAAAGAAGAAGGTGCTGGCTACAACATTTCCCTCTCTTCCTGCAATACCTCCATATCAATAAGTTCATAAAAACAGAGTTTATTTGGGAATGGGTTAACATAGATATCAGCAGCAAATAAGAAGTTACACTCACGCATACCATTACCGAAACGAAATGCAATGGCATACAGTGTACGAGTTTAAATCCGTATTCCGATAACAAAAGTTTTAGACTGATCAAGGGAGAAATACCGGAACCGCATCATTAGTGACACTAGAGATAAAGAAGTGCAAATGTTAGGATAGAAAACGTTGAAAGGAAGGGAGAATGAGTTGGATTAGGGCACTGTCTTCCTTTATTTCAATGCTTTCCAAAGTTCGGTCATTCTTGGATCATAAAGCGTAAGCTGCCGAATAATAGACTCATTTACAATAATAATGAAATACACAATATATCGTCTGCTACGTCCGGAAACACCGTAACCACAGCTTGAGAGACCTGTAGTTACAGCGTTCTCGGACGCATCCGACCGACATGTAATATTTATGATATAAAGGTTGTAGTTACAAAAATGTCTAGATAGATAGACAAGATTGTCGGAAGCCGACCCAGACGCTACCAGCTACAACTACAGTTAAACAAACTGCATTTATGGCACCCTGGATGCCCTGTCCTGATCAGCATACATTTCTGTTTAATGTATATGCATGTCATACAATGCATGCTGGGTTTCAACTGATATTATTTTAAGTGACAAGCAGCAATAAATCAGTGAAGTGTAAAATACCTTCAAATATTAAATATTTCATGCACAATGAAAATTGGACCTGTCCAAGAGTGCAAAGTTATAATTTATCAGACTTAATGAAAATTCTCATTTGACAACTTGGAAATATTGGGGAAAAAGAGAAAAAAGCTGATGGTCAGCAACTTTTTCTTTTTCTCCAATATTTTCATAATGCTGTATTAATTGAGAGCGCAATACCTGATAAGTTATAATACTGAAAAATGGAGATTTGTTTTCTTTTCGTTCAATGTTTTCCTTAAACTTTCATTAATTTAGGCGCTAGAATTAGGACCTCTATGGCAAAGCGTTTAAAGTCGATGAATGCGTGGTTATATTTAACCCTTTCCCAACAAGACCTGGTTTTTGACGTATCTAATAGACACCACTTTGGAAAACATTGAGACAAAAGAAGAAACTGCTGATAGCCAGCAGTTTCTCCTTTTGTCTAAATATTTTCTTGGCTTTTTTGTATGTAAATTCCTTCTTTATCAACATCAATTCTGTTGTCTGAATCAGCTGTTGAAATGGACCACCCTAAATTTTTGGTGTTTGGGAAAGACTTAAGATGAGATGTCTCCGAGACGCACTGTCAGATCGACTTGCCGCAGCCACTCCTCTGTCAGGTCATAGAAATCTGGGGTTTGAACTTCTGAAGGGAAATGAGTTCGAAAATAAAAACGGGTTATTGTAGCAATTGGGAGCACCTGTCACTACCATGGGAAAAAATTAGTCTGCGTAAACTTACGTGTTGTCTGATCTGGCACAATCTGACATCTTAATATGTCAGCGGAAAAAATAAAAGACAACAACAACAAAACATATGTGACCCGTCACGTTAAAAGGGATCTTATCCGAACTCCAAATATCCAAATTTTGACAAACTTGTCAGACTTAGCACATGACAACCAGATCCCGTATGCGAAAATTGAACACATGGTAAGATAGGGAAAACATATCGGATTTAGAAAATTAAATAAAAGTGAAAAGTGTCGGCCCTAGTCTGGCTGCGCGGACTGCGCAGACTGACTAGGGTCGATATTTTTCACACTTTCTATAAGGTCCCCTTTACCGTGACGGGTCACATATATCAAAATTGCTCCTAATCAGACTTCAGATGTCAATGTTGTAAAACATTGAAGAAAGGGAATATCCTCCTCAATTTCCGGACATCATCCGTGGCAACGAAATTTAACGAAGGATACCCTCGTCAATTTCCGTTGCCACTGATGACGCACGGGAACCGACGAGGTTGTTTCTTGTTAATTTCCTATGTCACGGATGACGCCCGAAGATGCATATTTTATTTAGTGTTTTGTATCTAATGGTTGATTGCGATCCCTAGTTTATGTCTAAGTTCGTTTGCTTTAACCCTTTCCCAAACGGCGAGAATTTAGGGGTGTTCAATTTAATATCTTATGTAAACAGCATTGTTGATGTTGATAAAGATAGGACTTGTGTACTATATAACCCAGAAAATAATATTGAGGCAAAAGGAGAAACGGCTGATCATCAGCAGTTTCTTCTTTTGTCTCAATGTTTTCAAAAGCCAATTCCAATAGGGACGTCAAAACCAGGTCTTGTTTTGGAAAGGGTTAAGTTGCGACAATACCACTTTGGTGTGTCGAGGATGATCAGCATATAATTCTATCATATGAGTTCAATGTCTTGATTAACCCATTACCAGAAGACAATTTTTTTACTGGTCCACATGCAATGATGCTGCCGTTGATGACAATTTCAAATAAATGGAGTTTTACATTGTTTGTCTTTCTGGATAGAAAATACTGCGGGAAATGAAGAAATTGCTTCTTACAATCAATTTCTTCATTTTCCACTATGTTTCCCATAGGCTCTGTTTTGTAGGGCGTCAACAAGTGTCACTGTGTTGTAATAGGTAGACTTTGATCCTGTCCCCTTCTCCGTTGACACGACATTATTATTTATATAATTCAAGGACCACAAGGGCCACTTTAGACCTGCAGATTATAATACGATTATAATCCACTTTGAATCTATGGTTAAATTTCCCGAACAATATTTGTTTTGTCAGTTGTAAAAGGTAAAAGAGAACAACGCAATAGAAAAAAACCAGGCCGAAGCAGAAAAAAAAAAAAAACACTTCTTATAACCATCGCTATCGCTAACTCGGATCTATCTACCAAGATGGATAAAAAAATCCAATTAAATATGCATATTCAAATGCTTTTGATTAATTAACCCTTTCCCAAAAAGACCTGGTTTTGGCGTCCTTAATAGAGAAGGTTTGGGAAAACATTGAAACAAAAGAAGAAACTGCTGATAATCAGCAGTTTCTCCTTTTGTCTCAATATTTTCTGTGCCATATTTTACTTAATAACATCCATTTTGTCATTTGTGGCAGTTTTTGAAGTCAATTACCCTAATTTTTTTGTCGTTTGGTAATGGGTTAAATTTGTAAAAAATGTCATTTGTGATCTGGCTAAACTATAACAACTCTTGAAACGACTTAGTTGTACAATTTTGCTTTATTGAAAAGAAAGAAAGAAAAAAATATGAAACGAGTTTGTAAACGAATTTGTAACTTTTTCCAAAAATGTTGAAGTTCAGCGAACCTACTATAGAAATTAGATTGTTTGGAAATAAATACATGTTTTATATGCCTTTATATGAATATATAACATGTATTTTAGGTAGAAAAAATGATACATTTTCCCTCATTGTTCCTATCATTGCAGGCCTACATAGCATGCACTATGAATATTCATCGAATCAACCAAGGCATAACCACCCCATTGAAAGGGATATGCTGTGATCTAAACATGCGTATGCCTAAGCCCTTCATAACAATTTAGTAAAATGGTTGTCGAGAAGGCAGATTTAGAGGCATTCCGTACATTTGTCATTTCTATGTTCATCAGAACCGATTCTAATAAAGTCTTGTAAATATAACTTTGTCGGATGTCGCAGAAGAAACGTATTTTTACCCAACATTTAATTGACCAAGGAATACGATAATTTGATAATATGAATAACCTGGCAGAGTATCTCTAGCTATTACAGGTGCTTTGTCATGTCATTTATCGTGAGCTAAAATGCTTGAATTTACTCCTAAGAAGAAGTCTTCTGTGGTAGGAATTGTATCAATCCGATGTATTCGCAACATGATCACCAATGATTCGGCGATGCTATTATTTTTCAGAGCCTTAACTTTGCACTGGCCAACTCAGGTAAAGTAAACCTTATACATATCATACAAATACAAATATTTGTATTGATATTTGGCATTGAATATGAGCGTATCTCGTAAGTAATTATATATTATATATATTTTTCAAATTTAATGTTGGAACAAAAACATCAAATTGGATTTCTTTCCCATGTCAGACAAAAAAGATGGACAGCCTACATAACACCACAGCATACCCCTACGTGATGTTGATTTAGGCTATTCGGCAGAGCTACAGATAAGAGAGAGTGATGGCTTTGCAAATGCAATTTATATTTTTCATTTATTGTACACAAAACCCTATGTTGTGGATACATACTTAGTATTAGAATCGTCTCGTCGACACGATTCAAATGAGTACCCACACCATAGGGTTTGGATTTCAAATAAAAAGGAGAATGTCCTCATCCTCTAATCTATTTCTCTGATAGATACCCCGTGTACTATGTTGCCGTCATTATGACATATCATTATTGGTTTGTAAGCCTTTCCAGAATAGGCATTTGTTTTTGCGTACACATATTTAGAAATAGAACAAATTGTTTAATTTCACAATATCACTGCTTTTCAACAAAAACCTCGTAACTGCAGCTAAAAAATCTGCAGTTACGAGGTTTTTGTTGAAAAGCGACTATATTCAGAAATAAGGATGGTACATACCACCGTCGTACAGGATGCTGATTTATAATGTACCTTGTGTACTCTGTAACCGACTTTATGACATGGATATATTTGTATTTAACAGCACTGAAATAGTTCAATGCTTTACTCCTATCTCAAACAAAGCTCAGTGTACTTACAAACCGAAAATAGCTTCGGAAACATAAAAGGAAACACAGAAAATATTGTTGACAAAAGTGCTTGTCAGAGAAAGTTATCATACCTAAATGTCATAAGATCTATTAATTGTTTAAATCAACATATCGATTAACCAATCAAATAACTTAATAAAGTTTCTTAATTCCGTTGAAAATAAGACACATAACTATATCAAAATCAAAGATTGCTGGGCGATTGGTCAAATTTTCGTGCTTTTACACACGTGGATTATTTATTGCGCCGCCTAACTTAAAACCGTGTTTAAATCATGATCTATACCACGGTAGAAGATGGATTATTTCTCCAATAATTTACTAAGCTCGTGTGATAATGAAAGATAATCAACCTGCCATTCGAATACAATGTATCTTAACATTAAATGATTTGTCATTTTACACCTTTAGAATCTAAACACATTTCAACGTTATAAAAAAGCAAGCCTTACTAATTATTATTATCAACCAAAAGTTACTGAAACTCGGACTTTAATCAGTTTAAGCATATTTTTGTTTTCGAAACCTAAAATTGAATGTTTGTTAAAAATAGTACGTGTACTTAAATGTTCTATTGGACACGTGTACATCTACATGTCTGTATATGCCAGCATCAGTTATCGCGACCAAACTATGTCGTCCATGTTTTGTGCGTTATTTACCCTCACACTGTACTGATATATCAGATTTGTTTCCTTAAATAGATTAGAAATTCCTGTACGATATATGTTTAATCCTGGCCAAATTCAAAGCAATTTTAGAAGACAAAAACATTTCCAAAACAAAATTGCAATAGACTTAGAAATTATATTTGTAACAGCATGAGCAATATTGGAGAAAAGCAAATGCATGTTATAGCATATTTACTTTTCTTAGAATGTTTTCTAAAACATTTTCAAGAGTTTTCATGGTTTGATTTTGGAAAAGGCAAAGAAAGAATCCCGAATAAACAATGGCCGAGTGGATGTACCCTCATTTATTTACGCTACAGATTAACAAGTTTGGATTAGACAAAATGTGGCGAGGCATGTCAAAATGGACATTGATTTACATATCTGTTACATAGCGAAAACGTGTTTTTAAAAAGAGTTGCTTTCATATTTAGCCTATTGGTATTAAACATATCTACGGAACTAGAATACACTTGCGTAGGAAGAAGGGGACCAGGTCCCCAATAATTCAGAAGGGGGAAGCATATCCTATGCCCCCAATAATACACCCATATCTTACCTTAAAGAAAGGTCCAAGTATAAAATGCTGTCTGAACGTGCCCAGAATGCATGAAATGACTTCTTAGAATTCAATATATTCGGGGGGGGGGGGTGAGAGGCATGCCCAAAGACCTCCTAGCAACGCTACACTCGGTCGGGTTCCATTCACTTAAACCTGTATACTTAAAGACACTTCTAACGCAACACTTACCTTTTTGGTAATACTTAAAAGTTAATAAACCATTTTTCATCAAATTTTCAACAAATTTAATTCATTCACAATTACATAATATCTGTAATTTTCATAAAGAAACATTGAGTAGAAATGATTTAATTTGCAGTTTATGTAATATGATTAGAAAACAAAAAGTAACAAAAAAGTAAATTGCGAGCTGATAACGTTATTCATGTAACAGCAGTAAAGTTTATGACATTCTGCTAACATTCTGTGTGTCCGTCATGGACCTAAATGACACGAAGACACCTCTTCTCATTGATAAAGCATAATTATCGCCGATGAATCTTTGAGGTATAATTCTTAACTTGTCCCTTTTCAGTTCCTGGTCTAGTTGTTTAAATTTTTTAGGAGCAAAAAGGCGAAACACTAGTGGCTGGTATCAAATTCGATGATTTTGTGCAATGCTGACACGTATAAAACATTATTTCTTAAACAAAATAGGTGCACCTAAATTCTAGTATTGCTTCGCACGCGAAAGCATGTTATCAAATCTTATGAAGAAGTAGTTGGAGATATGAGCATGATTTGGTGACGCTGCTTTGATGTTATTGAATTCGGAAATTGCCTGGGGTTTTGTGACTTTTCATGTTTGAGTCTTAGTGAAAAACCTAAATATTTTTTTTAAGATACGATCAGTCGATTTTCATGGAATTTACAGAAAACATGCAAACGTAGTTGATTTATATTTGCTGAAAATTTCATAACATATACTGGATTATTTACTTTGTTATGATGAACAATGTAAATGTTGCGTTAGAAGTGTCTTTAAGTGTAGAATAAACTAAAACATCCATTTTATTGTAAGTATGCCGATTGTAACCATAAAATAATTTGAAATCTTAAAGAACCTAAAGAATATCAGAAAAGGATCAAAAGAAAACATACACATGTGTATTACGAAAACAGTAAAGCTTAACTGGAATTGACTCTGCAAATGAATTATCTACTGCGTAGACAGGTAATCATCAAGACTCCAGAGAACAACTTTTCATTGTCTTTAAGCCGTATTTTAGTTAAGGCCATCCATACAAAACGTAATATTTTGAACAAAATTTATAAATGCCGCATTTCTATAATCTCGGGTCTTCTATTTCCGATAACCCCATTTCGTTTTAAGGAAGTTTTATCAAGCCCCTTTCTGTGTTACCCGACTCGAGTTATCCAAATACCCACCGTAATGTCAACAATTAGGGTCCATCCATTGTTTTAACAGTGTGTTTGGATTTAACATTAATACCCGATTATCAGAATTCTGATTAAAATACAAGTTTCTCTTGTTTTTGATTTAGATAATTTTGTGATTGTCGACCGTATAGTGTTAATAGGCTAACGTTATGTATACATATGAACCAAATATTTTCTGTTTTTGATGCTTCAAATTGAGTAATTACAGTTTAGCTTGACATTAAGACGGCGTTTATCAGTTTTGATGACTAACCGATGAGGACGGTTGATAATGACGACACCATGTACCCGTTTTTGACTATCCGAGAGACACCGGGTTGGATAAATGTGTACAGAAAAGTTCTCAGTCCTATGTCTATTTGGCAATTATTTTGAGCAGCTTTCGTAATTCCACCGTGTGATCATTCCGTTTGATGTACGACTAATTTCAGTATAAATATACAAAATCGGAGTGTTGAATATCTTTTTTCAAGAAGTTGTTACTGGAGCTAACAAGGACAGTGAGCATGTAAGGATAATTGCCGAACTTCAGCTGGTGTAATCTAGATCAGTGGATTAAATAATAGATGATTAGTTTAAATCTTACTAAGGAGAAAGTGGATCTACTGGTTTTGGATAATGTAATTTGGGGAAAAAATGAAATGTCAGCGAATATAACTTATTATGGAAACAGCCGACAGTCCATTTTAGCCATTACGTATATCGGTGAATGAAATAATATTGTAGTCATCGAAAGTGCTCGAGTGAACATAATATTATGGATATAAGTTCATTGACCACAACTTTTCGAAGGAATTGTGTGGGATAAAACAACCAAACAAGATGATATTTCTGTTGTTCTTCATGTGTATGTTGAGCCTGTGTGCGGGTAAAGGCACGTTACAGGTGGTCTGGATGTCCCCGGTGCGAACACCAGATGAGGCCAACTACCACTTTAACGCTTCAACAAGTGTCGGAGCCCTGGCTCTAGGGCTGCAGACAGTTAGAGCATCCGGGTTCTTACCTAACCATGATATCAAGTACGTTTTAAGTTGAAATAGTCCCAATCTCTCGTAAAACATCTGCCTGTCTTTAGCTCAATATATAGTCAATGATCAACGGGTTTTTATCATTGCATTGTGTTCATCATGGATCCACGTGGTGGCCGTTTGTAGAAAACATCTTTAAAACAAGTTACCTACGATACTCATATTTCCAGTGTTCAGTTTCAGCAAATATTTCAGGAAAAAATAGAGGTCAATATAAAAAACATAATAGACCTAAAATGTTAGCCTTACCACCAGTTACCTTCGGAACTACAAAGAAAAATCGTTACAAATAGCTAATAGTACGTAAACATGTTTAAAAAGTTACTTTTAATGGTGGTGTCCTTTCTACTTGACAAAATTTTACGGGAGTAATAGTCCGTGGGCTGGCTACACCCTAGGTCCCCCCTACCGGGATTTTATGACACCTATATCGTTGTAAAGCTTAATGAATTCCCTTTCAAATGCAACTTGTTGTTTGATATATATGTGCTGGATAAGCATATGCGGAACAATTGATTATCTCCCCTTGAATTACAAAAACATACTTGTTTATAACTCACCATATACACATTCATGGGATCCAAAATAACCCAAATTTAAGCGCAAATGACCAAAATGCTTATAGATTTTATCAATTTACATCTTTAAATAGTAAAAGATAATTTCACACCAAAATTAGCACGAATTATGCCCCTTGAATTATGTAAAACAAGAGAAAAATAGTATAGATATTGCCTTTGTTTATATTTACTTTGCATTTGGAAATCATTTCCACAGCGAATAATTACCAGAATTTGTATTAAAGTGTTTATTAGATGCCTTGTAATAAAAATCTATGTGTTGACTATCGACATTATAGGATATACTCGACATTTCAAATGATTTTCAAGATGGCCGCCGCAAAATGACCACATGACTAAATATCGAAATATCACTGCCCTATAATTTGTTATCATGTTCTGTATGTAAATGATCATTTCTTAAGAAAATTGAGTATATTAAATCTAAATGAGTGCTGCCATGCTTATAATTGCCTTTTTGTCATTTTTTTAATTTTCAAAATGGCCGCCAAAATCTCAAATATGCAAAGAAGTTTTTAAATGTTTTTCATTTCTGCAAATCTTCTGCACTTAATATTGTATTTTCAAATGTATTTCAATTTCTAATTAAAACTGCATGATTCAACAAGTAAATAAATGACATAACCTTGAAAATATATATTTCCAGAACAGTCCTAATTACCGTATAAATGGTAATAAATCCCCATTCCCATGAATTAAGTACTGAAGAAAATCCAAATTGATTATTTTCTAGGAGAGATAAGTATTTTCCCTCTTTGACAGAAACCATGTACCCGATTCTTTGATAATGAGTCCACATTGGAGTACGTCATTGGCATCTTTTTGTATGAAGGTTTTATGTCTTACATGGACAAGGGACGCTTTGGATAATAGGTGTTATAGAGGGTATAAAGACATTAAGGTTTATTTTGGTCATACAGCGTTTAAGCTCTTTTTGTGGGGTGGATTTGTTGAATACAAAATACCAATATCAACAATTTTGCCACGCTAAAAATGGCTTTATCACTGTTAATTTACATGACATATAATACAATACAATAATATGTATTTTATATAATCTGCCTAAATGTTCAAATACAAGCATGGGTCAATGAATTACTGGCCTAACCTTTTTATGTTTAGATCGACATCTTTTCTCTTGAAATACTTTCCATCCAGGCCTATGTGCTTTGACCAAACGATATAATCATGGCAGTTGAAAAAGGAGTTAAACTCAAATTAATCAACGTTAAAGGTGGTCAAGTGACATCAGTCCAGAAGTAAAGAAGTCTGAGAACTTTCCAAAGAACCACAACTTAACTGCATCAATAACTTTTTTCATGAGACTTAAAATTGCAACTATTCATATCCCTTTTAGGAAAGAAGTCGATTTGCAGCAAGGTCTTGTGGATAGGAAGGGCGTGGTCTAAATTGATACCCATTTTTCTCGACAGCATCCATTGTACTTTGGCAATTGTGTACTAATGTTATTTCCTGTTGCAAGCAGCGGTCACATTTTGAGCATTTGCCGCAACGTTTCTCACGCGTGGTCTGCTTAAGAATGTCTAGCAACTTGGCATACCGGTAGTATGCCTCGTTAAATGTACCTTTCTTGGGTAATATGTCCAACAAAATATCTTATTGCAACCCAAATTGTCCCAAAACATTGAATACTGAACCTTGTATGTAATAAATTGAATAATTTTCTTGTCCTTTGGGATTCCATACCAACGTACCGAGGACTCTGGACTTTTTCTCGTTCATAAGAATGCAACAAGTACTGATAATCTCTTTGTCATTTGCTTATCGTTGAGGAATTTTAGACCCAACAGTCTGCAAGTTTGTGCATCCTTTTGTGATCAAGCAATGTTTTTGAAAAAAAGATAAAATGCATGGACAATTTCTTAATTTAATTCGCTCATCAAGTATACCAGACCTGTGAATTTATGACACATACTGTTGACAGTGGTTGCAACTTTGCCTTCAGACCGAGCATCATCTTCTTCAGTTTCTCTGTCGCGTTATAACCCCCCCCCACTATATTTTACTCGAGAATGAGGTGGTACAGAAGACCAGTAAACTCATCATGCATGTTTTACCTTCATTCCCTTTTCAATACAAGTGTCGAACCATAGCAGGCTCTCCCTTTTTTGTGAAAAGGTTTTCTAATAACCGCATATGTAGACAATTTTGTGCACATACAATTACATATTTAAATCGCGGATTCCTTGGTTGATTGGAAATTGCTTATATGTGTTATTCATAGCTAGCCCTTGTGTTTTATGGATTTTACCTCATCCTGAGGTTAGCTTGTTGTCTTCCACAAAAGTTAGAATTCCAAAAGCTAATTTGTGGTGAAGATGTTTGAAATGAATTAAGAAATGCACGAGCGTAATTATCTAAAAAACTGATAACAAAACAAAGGATTTCAAATCATCGGCCAGCGACATATTACAACACGACAAGTTGGAATATGATGCGTTTCCCTCTCATCTAATCAACAGAAATTGCAAATTGCGTTTGCTTTTTAAATGAAATCTTTCAAAACAACATATTGTTATACGAATACGAGGATTCCTCACAAATCAAGTGTCTTCGAATTACTGGTATCCAATAAGGTACATAATTATGTACAATTTATAATTGTTTATATTATCACATATAAGTATGCTGAAATATAAAGGTATAAAACGATGTCACTTGAATGCAATTTGATAAAGAAATGAATAATTCAGTTGCTATTATAGGCAATTTTAAATCATCAATTAATGCACATGACAGTGCAAATATGAAATTGTCCATTTTCAACTATCGCTTATTAGAATATATTTGGTAAACTGTGTTCCTGTAACATAGCATTCCAATTAATAGAAGTGGTTGGGAAGATTTCTCTTCTGCACAGCATGTCTCCAATAGTATTGTTAAGTTTAAACTTGGAGCAAATCGTCTGTGTAAATGCAAAACCTTGTATGTCGATTCTGGTGATATTCAAAGTACATACTTGTATGCCCACTTTAGACAATTCACACGGTTTTTGGGATAATTCTACTGATCATTAAAGACACATTATTTGTGAACAATATGTCCAAATTTCAAGTAAAACCCTTAGTTTCGGAAAAGTTATCAAACCATTTTCTTCCCCTCTAAATTCTTTCAAAAAACGAGATATGAGGTTCTGTATTTACACCGACGAAATTTAAATAAAACATGCATTACAAGGCAAAAATGGTATAAATCAATGGTGACCATACATGTACTCCGATGGGAATTCATTATTAAAAACGCTTTACAATCTTTTTAGTACTTAATGTCAACAAAATAGAGTTTCTTGTGTAAAAGAAAACTGTATTTCACATAGAAAAAAATCAAAGAAAGTAGGTTAAAGTTTTCAGCATGTCATTTGCGCTAAATGGAATTTTATTGCCATTTATACGGTAATTTTTCAGAGCATAATATTGTTAAGATTCTCCCTTTTAATTGGTGAATCATGAAATTTTAGTTTTCAAAGACAACAAGTACACAATTTAGGGAAAAAGAGGCAAAAATGAAAGTCATTGACATAATTAGAGAATATTTGAGATTCCATTGGCCATTTAGAGAAAAGTATGCAAATAATCGTGAATGCGAATAAGCACGTATTCGCTTGTTCTGTGTAGCTGATAAATGGTTTATGAACTTATTATTGATCTATTAGTGTTTTTATCCATTTGAAACATTAAGCATTTTAAAAACGAAATGCCTCAGCATATTTATTTCCTAGAAAAGCCTTGTTTTAGCTAATTAAACACATATTTCTACTTTCTCATTAATATTCATGAATATGCAAATTAGCTAAATAAAAATGATTTCAAAAAAATGTCTATTTGAAATTTTAAAAGTAGTCTTATGTTTTATTACCAAAATAAGCATATATCTTAAATAAGTATTTTAAAATATTTTATTGCAATTAAATGATCCAAGTACATAAACGTAGGAAAATGAGCAGTTGCCATGGTAACAGGCCTGCCATTTGCTTATCCAGCACTTTTAAATCAAACAAGAGCCTGAATTCATTAACATGTTTCCTGCGCTTCAAGAAAATATAGATCTTAAAAAATCCCACATGGTGGGGAGGGTTTCTATTCACTAATAAACTAGTAAGGTCGTCTTTTTGCAAATTAAACACATATTTTCCACAATCTCATTTATATTCATGAATATGCAAATTAGCAAATTTTCTGAAAAATATCGTGGTTGTGAGAAAAATGTGATGACAACATTTAAAAACTAGCCTCAATGTTTTCTAACCAAAATAAGTAATTTTATTGCAATTAATTGATCCAAGCGCTGGAACGAATGAAAATATGTGGTTAGGGTAAGGAGGGGCAAAACGCCATGGTTACAAATTAATTGATTTTACACAAGAAAACAATTTATTTATACTGAATGGAAGAACTAAGGGCGATTTAACGGGATGTGTCACATCGAAACATGTCAGTACTGTAGATTATTTTATATGTAGTTCAAGTCTATTTCGCCATATTGAATGCCTTAATGTGCTCGATTTTTGTCCTCTTTTATCGGACATCCATTGTCCAGTAACATTACATACATGCTTTCATTCAGAATTTAAATGTACATGTGTAGAACATAATCATACAGATATCAAATCATGGGATAGTCAAAAAACTGTCAATTTTGAACAAAATATTAACCAAATATCTCTTAACCAAATTTCCAGTGCCATATCCAATATTCGAGAACATAGTATTAACTATGTAACAGATATTAATTCTGTAGTTGATCAAATTGGTGATCTGTTCATGGATGCTGCTAAAAACAGCTTTGGCCATATGAAAGTAAAATTGAAAAATCAAAATTGTGCCATTCATAACACTAAAATTAATTCCAAAGTACCAAACTGGTTTAAAAAAGAATGTACAAAAGCTAGAAAACAATTCCACCGAGCAAAATTTAATTATAAATTACGTAAAACAGAAATAAATAAATCGAATCTAAGACAAAGCAGCAAGCATTATAAATCTACCCTTTCGAAGTATGCAAATTTAGAACGCAAAAAAATTACAAATAAGATCTGTAATACCAAAACATCAAATCCGCGCAAATTTTGGAAAATTTTAAATTCGACTGAAAGTAAAAAAGAGACAAAATGTAGCTTAACAGATTTTCACGATTATTTCAAGGATGTTAATTCATCGACCCAGACCGAGGCGCACGGACCTGACATCTACGTCAACGACGAAAACGAAAATACTGATAATATACTTAACTGTGAAATAACTATTGAAGAAATCGAAAAAGCGGTTAAAAGTCTTAAAAACAACAAATCGTGTGGAATTGATAGAATAATAAACGAGCATATAAAGTACAGCATAAATTCAATGAAACATATATACCATAAACTTTTTAATCTGATTTTAGATACTGGTATTTTCCCGAAATCATGGTCTTCTGGCATCATACATCCTATTTATAAAGATAAGGGCGATCCATCCATGCCTTCAAATTATAGACCCATAACGCTGCTAAGCTGTCTCGGAAAATTATTCACCAGTATACTTAACGCGCGTTTCAACAAATTCACCGAATCACATAACATAATAAACGATTATCAAGCAGGTTTTCGGAAAGGGTTTTCAACAACTGACAACATGTTTATATTACACACATTGATTCAGCTAGCATTTAAATCAAAAACGAAATTGTTTTGTGCATTTATTGATTTAAAGCAGGCCTTTGATTCAGTGTGGAGAGGCGGCGTATGGCAAAAACTCTTATCAGTAAATATTAACGGTAAATGCCTACGTCTTATCAAAAATATGTATTCAGATATCAAATCATGTGTCCGTGTTAACGGCACATGCTCGAATCTCTTCTCTTGTATGAATGGATTGAGACAGGGAGAGAATCTATCGCCGATATTATTCTCTCTCTACCTCAATGACCTACACGATTATTTCAATAACTCAGGAATACTTAAAGGCACGGAAATACCTTCAGACGACAATCTTAACCTATTCGTAAAAATCTTTGTACTTTTATACGCTTGTGACACAGTTCTGATAGGAGATTCTGAAACCGATCTCCAAAACGCTTTAGATTTATACCAGAATTATTGTGAAACATGGAAACTTACTGTTAATACAGATAAATCAAAAATCGTTGTTTTTTCCAAAGGAAGACCAAAAAATTACAATTTTACTTATAATCAATTACCAATAGAAACTTTAAATGAATACAAGTACTTAGGAATAACATTTAGTCGCTCAGGTTCGTTTTATAAAGCTAGTTGAAAACGGCGTAAAACCCCAATAAACTCAAACTCGTTTTATAAAGCAAAATGCGGCATCGCAAAACAAGCAACGCGAGCTATGTATAGCTTACTACGTAAAATTAAAAAGTTGTCTTTGCCCCTTAATATCCAAATTGATTTATTTGAAAAAAAAAAAAACAGTCAAACCTATCCTGTTATACGGATGCGAACTTTGGGCCTTTGAAAATAATGAAATACTAGAAAAAGTTCAATTGAAGTTTCTAAAACATATACTAAAAATGAAAAAGTCAACCCCGAGTTGCCAAGTTTATGGAGAAACCGGAGTTTTCCCCCTATCTGTAGATATAGAAACTAGATGCATCTCTTTCTGGGCAAAAATCGTAACAGGTGTACATAATTCACTCCTTAAAAACACTTATATGTATATCTTTAGAAGATTCTGCACCACAGAAGTAACACAAAATATTCCTCTATTCAGCTGGATAAGAAACATAAAGAATATCTTAATTAAATGCGGTTTAATCAACATATGGGACAACCAAATGTTTCCAAACGAAAAATGGCTTAAACTCACAGTAAAACAAAAACTTAAAGATCTCTTTATTAATTTCTGGTTTAGTGTCTTAGAAAATAACGACAGCTGTCACACTTATAAATTGATAAAAAAGAAATTCGGACAAGAAAAATATTTAATTGAAGCTCCCCCTGCACTCTTGAAATACCTGATTAAATTTCGAACCAATAATCATAAATTACCTATTGAAGTAGGAAGATGGTCTAATACTGAAATAAGAGAAAGAACTTGTAATCTATGTAATAATTCCATTGGCGACGAATACCACTATACCTTTGAATGTAACATTTTCAAAAATGCGAGAAAAACTTTCTTACCAAGTAAATACACAGAAAAACATAATGTATGTAAATTAGAATTGCTATTTAATACGAAGAACAAGATAGAACTTATCAACCTATGTAAATTTATAAAAAATGTTCTAGGACATTTCTGAGAATTATTTGTATAGGTACATGATAAATATATATTTATCTATTTTTTTAACCCTTACCAAATAGATGTAACATTAGGCTAGTGCAAGTTGAAATTCCCGAAAAGCAAGAAAATGGATGACAACATTGAAAGTTGAGTGCATCTCTCTATAGAAATCATCGAGAGAAAAGAAGAAAATGCTGACAACAGCAATTTCTCCGCTTCTATCGATGGTTCACAAACAAAGGACATCAAATCAAGCCATTCTATAAGGAAAGGGTTAAACAGCAATTGTCGATTTATTCATTTATTTATTCATTTGATTTGTACATGAATGTATGCCTCGTTCACATTTTGTTTCATGTTATATTTACCTCTTGTTTTCTGTAATTATGGAACAGAGCGAATAAAAGAATTGTATTGTATTGTATTGTATTGTCAAACGCCCACCCCTATTATTTTGTCACTCATTATGTCAATTGATATTTATCTTGATTTTACACTTGAAGAATTCTTTTAGAAAGATGCCCATGAAATTTTTACATCTAAACGTCATTCAATTATCAGTATGCGAATAATTGTTTATTTTGCATATGTTTGATCTAATATTTGGGTAATGGGTTTTCTTGTGTATCTTATTTCAGTCCGAGTATTCAATCAACCAAAATGCATTTTATATTTATATGTCCAATTTGTCGCCTACACAAAATGATAAAAAGAAAAAAAATATCGACACATTTTTTCTCTGACCAAATTAAATCACCCACCCCCTTTGGGGCAAAACGCATATGCTGCTTTGGGGCAAAACGCCCAGACTGGGCTTTTTCCCCTTCCAAGGGCTAAATAGTGGGCGTTTTGCCCCTTGTATGGATAAGTAGGTATTCAGAAGTACTAAAATTTTCCTTTAAACTCAAAGAATGACTAAGGTTGGTACATATGACGAAATCCATTTACATTTCGTTGTCTACAAAAGAAAAACTGGCAAAAAAGACCGGCTTTTCGCGAATATATCAAACTTTTATGTCACCCGATGGATCCATGTGGGGCAAAACGCCCATGAAACGCCGATTTTGTGTTAAAATGAGACAATAAGACCATCTAATCTACTTTAAAGGGGCCTTATAAAGAACATAACATCAGTATGTTTTAATATGACTGATATGAAGATGTTGCAGACAAAGGACAGTAACACGTAACCAATTTTATAGACAAGTAAATTATGCCCAAATCTAGCCTTTACGCTTGATAAAAAATGTTGAAAATATGATAAAACCCATCCAAAATATATTTTTCCTAGTATATTAATTACAAACTAATTATATTCCTATTTTCCCCCAGATATTTTCAAAATATTTTTTTTATTTTTCATATGGGGCATAAAGCCCAGTGGTGGGCTTCATGCCCCACCCCCAAAGGCGTTTTGCCCCGAGGGTGGGGCAAAAAGGCCAAATTTCGAGAAAAATTGTTTTAACGACAATCATTTTTTATATCAAATGACAAAGCTGTTTTGTGTATAGACATTTGGTACAAAGGGCAAAGTTTAATTTCACGTTGAAACATTTACATTATACTTTGTTTGTTTTGTGCTACAGCGGTCTTTCCTTAAGGGGGGGGCGTTTTGTCCCTCCTTACCCTACCATGGTAACAAGCCAACTACTTGCTTATCCAGCATATTTAAATCAAATAACAGCTGAAAGTATTAAAATGCATCATAAGCTTCAAGAAAATATAGATCTTCAAAAATCCTACCTGATAGGGAGGTTTAAATTCACTAGTAAAGTCTTGTTTCTAGCAAATTAAACACATTTTTCTACTTTCTCATTAATATTCATTAATATGCAAATTAGCAAATTTTCTAAAAAATATCTACATTGTGGGAGAATTATCTTGGTAATAATTTGAAACTATTTTGAAAGATTTATGACAAAAATAAGTAATTTTATTGCAATTAATTGATCTAAGCGCTGGAATGTAGAAAAATGGACGGTTGCCATGGTAACGAGCCCGCCATTTGCTTATCCAGCACATTTAAATTGAACAACAATCTGAATCCATTACTATACATAATAAGCTTCAAGAAAATATAGGTCTTCAAAAATCCCACTAGGGGGGGAGGGTTTCGGTTATGGGCCCATGGACTATAATGTGTTGTTTTCGTCGCTGAAAAATGGAATAATTAGGCTACCGAAAGTTTGGAAATGAGCATCACAATAAAAACGCCATCATACATTCTGTTTGGAACTACATCGAAAATTTGTCTCGACTTACGAGACCTTTTTTTGTCTTTTCAAAAAGTTAAGACAAAAGATTGAGATAATTTCCACTTGTAGTTATTACCTAAAAAATACGATAAAAATCTTATCATAAGAAACTAATGAGCGGGCTAAAATCGTTTTTACTGGGATGTCGTTTAGGTGATGTGTATCAAAATCCTGAAAGAAATAGCCTTATGATCTTTTTGCAAACATGATTAAACAATTTGAATTTGTTTCATATTATGGTTCATACTAGATCTATATATACAATGTATGACATAAAAAGAAAACCGTGGATTTCAGATACATTTGGCAAAGATGTTCCATTGGAAGATGCAGAAGGTAGAAAGCCCGTAATGTTGGCCATTTTGAGATTCATTCGACGTTGGATTTTTTTCTGGGGATATTCGTTCATCGATATTCGATCTTTGCGTATGAATTACGAAGAGGAAAATATCCGCTCTTTCCGCAACCGAGAGATTTAGAAGTCGCCCAAAAAAGCCGAGGTCGTGTGAATCTTTATTACGGGTATTATCTACCTTAATTAGATACACTCATATAACGCAGATCTCTATTTTTTCAAAACATACATTTCGAAATTCTTATAATTTCTCATCCTGTCGTTCAAAGCGTTTTAGCCGCAGAATAAACTGTAATTCATTTTCTGTCCCTCTCTTTTTAGTATACTCATTAAGTATTGATGTTTTCAGACCAATGTAATAGAATATTTGCAGTAGGCCATACAATGTACCGCGCCAAAATTACTTTATTATGCAAACTATATGCATTCTTACATTTTAAACATCGTGGTGGTTTTCTGTAAATCATAGGCTAAATGCTATTACTTTCATCAATGGTATTGCATAGTTTTGTTGATAATCGCAATTGTCCCTATTTACACAAATAACTAAACAAATAATGCACTATCTCTACCGCATACAAAAAGGGATCATATGATGTGTATGATGTGTTGCCCTTCTAATAAACAGAAAGAAATTAATATGGTCGCTTTTCTTAAGAGCTGAAGTCACGCGTTTTTTGTTTTTTTTAAATAAAAGCGACAGTGAATTCTTTTTAAAGTGTTAGCCTACTATGGACAAATTCTGGCGATTTTTTCGGACATTGTAGGTTAAGGACATTAATGATGCCCAATCAAATTATGAAATGCTCTATATAGTCTTGGCACAATTCTATGCCAATTTGTGATAAAATAGAGAATATCAAACAGTTATATTAAACATAATATTGTATTCTAAATTGTAAAGACTATCTTCATATGATGTACATTCATTTATAATTTATCATAGATCTACTTCGAATAATTTTTTTGCTAGAGCTCTGATTAACGTTATCAACGCATCTGAGAAAATTAATATTTCGCTGCAAAAATAAAAGATAATTGGAGATAGATACAATAACAATACGCTAACATGCATTTTGCCTTACACATCATATACATCCTTCCTAGAATACAAAACAATACAATGTATCGTTATAGGTGCGGTCGCGATATTATTATGGCACAACCGCACACATTTGCAAAATTAGTACGTAAACAACAAAAATAAACTCCAAACTCAGTCTTTCATATGAGACTATAAACCAAAGTCCTGTCTCCACATGACGGAAAACACCATTCACTTGAAGTCCAAACGACTCTATTTTGCAGGTGTCTTACACCTGTTAGATTCGAACCAACGCATGCAAAAATGTATTGAAAATTAAGAACGCTTGTTTAAATAGGTATTTGTATTTATGCCATGATATCGTGACTGGAATAATCCTATTGTCGTCAATAGTGGAATATTTCGATGTGAAAATTTACGGAAAAAGGATTTATTGATAACTAAAAAAGTGTAATCTATGTATCGCATGTAAGACTATCTTTAATTCATGCAAGTTATCTTAACTACACACTGGAGTTAATTTCATCTTGATAAAATTTGTGTCTTCCCTAGCTGGCTTAATCGCTTCCCTCCTCTTGTGCCTCCGATTTTATTTCCTATTTTTACAACATATATTTTGTCGTCTGCAACAGCTATTGAATTGGAATAGTCGTAGTAAAGATTGTCTTTGGAGTAAGATTTTAAAAATATGATATACGCTACCTAATAGGCCTACGTAGCCACATAAGAAATCCTTGAAGCTCTTACTACTCCTGCCCGATTCTAAGTCACTCTGCACCGAATCCAATGGGCTTTTCAACATTCATGCGAAAGCATTTATCTTGTTTTTGTTTTTTTTGCGATTTTTCGGTGTGAACATTTCCCAAAAGTTACGTGAGTTATCCACCTTGGTGTGATGTTGGTGTGCATTGCGAAAAAACAATAAGCGGTAATTACGGTATTTGTAAAAAAATGCATTTTGAAGTAAAATGTTGAATATATAATTTGCGTATAAAATTGACGTACAAAAGTCCCTGGAAATCCATATAACTATGATGTCTAGGAGCTTTCCCTCCTCACGACACTGTATCACGAGACACAAACCAGAAAATCGCCAATTATTTTATTAATACTTAAGGTAGTCTACCCATAATGAGATTCGCGCGACGTCGGATTTATTCGGGCGACGTCGAGAGCATTCGGAGGTGGAACTTTCCACCGCCGTATGTTTACGACTGCTCCCGAATAAGTTTGGATATGTCACTACGTATTTCGAAAAAAAAAAAAAAAAAAAAAAAAACAACGATGTTTAAACTTATTAATCTTAAAATGGCCACATTACGGGTATTCTGCCTTAACCAATTTGAATTCTATTTGAAACAGAGACGGTGGAAAATGTGAAGAATTAGTTGAATGTGGTAGACCCTTTAAAACAGCTGATAAATAGGTTATTGGCGACCAACCAAAATTTTGGTTGGTCGTCAATAACGTTTTTGTACCTGATTCTTAAAAGATAATTTGCATTCTACAAATTTATATTCTCGCCTATATGCTTCAACCCATTTTATACAACCGTATATATTAACAGATTTATGGATATATATGAGCCAATATTTTATTTCGTGGAAATCGCTGTCCTGGCTCATTTTCTCAGAAATGGCTTTTCATAAACATGTCATTTCAGGTACACCGTGTAACGACCATCACTACCAACAATACAGACAGTTTATTTGGCCTGGCAGATGGAATGTTTCTGAAAATATTGCACTTTTGTACCGGAAAATGACCATTTTCTCTTGTCCCTGGAAAAAATTATCAATTTCCAACATGATTTTCGAAATTAAATAATCGGTAAAGATCGCATTTTTCTTCATTTCATTAATGTTTTATTTCTCACATTATTGATAGTGTCAGTCCTTTTTGAGAAAATAGAAATTCGACGAAGATTTTTGGCCATATATGTCTGTCCCTGGATTTTTGATACGAAATGTCCTCGCAATAACTTATATGTGCGTAATCAAAGTATTTTTGGTTAGATTTCCTTTAAATACAACCCAAACGGCGGTGGAAACACTCATCAAAGCCACGATGTTTAAATGAAAACAAAGTAATACTTGGTTTCGAAGTTGCGAGGCAAATAAGGTAGGCCGTTGGCTGCGTAGACTTATTTTTTCGTTTTCTATGCAACGCGATCAACCACACTATATTGCTCAGATCTTAGAATCGTTTAGCTTTACTTATTCAGATATAAAATCATGTCGTTTACAGCATGCAACGTATTTTCTCCCTAGTTATTCTTGTGTGTAATTTCGAGCGAATGGTCGCGGAATTCCTCGCAATAACGGTCCTCGCAATAACGACAGTTTTGTTACTGGGAGTACGAAAATCGTTACCGCAAAGACATAATAAGTTTTCTTATGTAATATGGACTTTTTGCCGAATAGAAAAGGGTCTTGGTGCATAATTGTCTCAAACTATAATAGGAAAGCGACGTATTTCAGCTGACAAAAATATAATTACTGTTACCAAACATGTGTACCGATCAGTTGTTACAGAGCGGACTTGGAATCGTTATTGCAAGGACTCCTTACACATTTATGGATTCTTGGTACCACGAATGAATGAATTTTATCACTAGTCTAATGGAGATATTTTGCCAATCACCTTGGAATGGTGTATGAAGGATATAATTCTAGATTAATTGACAAGATTAATTCTAAATGATCGTTCTGAAATGACCTTTCCTCAATATCGGAGAGACATTATAGACTATTTCTTTTTAAGGCATGAATCTGTATATCTTTGTTCCATGGGTTTTGAAGAAATTACTAAGTCATTTTTTAAAGTGGTCATGGCAAAGTAGTTCCTGGTGCTATAGGGGTGCCGTGGAAAGACATGTAGATTATTTTTTTTAATTTTCAAGGCAATTTACATGCATTGATTCGAATCGTGCGTGTAATCTTGCAATCACAACATTTCATCCCGAAAAAAAAGATGGATTTTTTTGTCAAATATTATCTTATCTTGGTAAACAAGAAGTTAAGAAAAAAACATTTTCAAATTACTTTATTTCTTTTTGTTTTGTTTTGTTTTTTGGACAATCAGTTTTAGGACACTCAACGTCTTACAACCGTGTATCTAAATTATTATTTGAGCTATCTTCCAAAAAAGAAATAACAACAACAACAACAACAACAACAAATTATCTGCGTATATTGCTAAAAGGATCGAACCCAATCAGTATGCCAAGACTGTACAGTCAGACTATGGTCGAGATTTTTCGCTCCTAAACGATTTACTATACCTTGAATGTTTTTACTTGAATTTTCATTATGTTATTATTTTCCCAATGTGATATCTTATGGTTTGACGAGAAGGTTTAAGACATTCCATATTTTTTCTCTGTTTTTCGTCATATTTGTATTTGCTTAAGTTTCTTCGGGTCTTCTCATTTTTTTACAAAGAAGAAGGTTTTACGAACACTAAAGTAAGAGAAGTAGAAATAATGCTGATTACCAGCTCTGACTCCGTTTCCCTTGATATCCCTTGATATCCAATCATCTATGTTGTACACACAAGTTTTCATAAACTTCATTTTTGTAGTCTTCAACAGCTTTCAAGTTGTATAATTTTAATGCTAGGTATCCACTGCCGATAAAATCAACTGGACCATTCCGAATCAAGCGATCGAGTACAGATCGAACTCGATCGCCATTTGTAATCGGGAATGGTCGTGGTAATCGAGCTTTATCCGCACCACTTTGTCATCTTTCTCTATTTGTTTATATATAAAAGAAATATTTGTGTAAGATTAGGTAGAAAGTTGATTGAAAAGCGATCGTGTATTGATCGGAAAGGCGATCGACCAGACCAGGAATCAATCAAAACTGGAGATCGAGTGTGATCGGATTAACATCTTTATATCGATCACATATCCTTTTACTCATGTGGCTCCGACCCCCATCTCGATCAACTCGATCTGTGCTTTATCTGTTTATTCGATCAAATAGAAGGTAGAGGTCGGGTTAGTAGAGATCGAGAAAAGTCTTTAAGTCGGGAATAATGGGCGAATTTGAGCAGTTAGTGCGATCGATTTGACTTGATCAGCAGTTGTAACATAGCATAAAATTTAAAGTTTTTGAAAGGGTTTAACAAAGTGACTTTTACATTTAAATGTATACATTTTTTTACAAATGCATTGATTTTAATATTTAAAGACCATATATAGGTCAATACAATGTAAGAAATGGAAAAATATTTAAATATAAGTCCTCACAGTAATGGTAAATGTCATTCCAATAACAACGACTTTTTTTTATTAAAAACTACAGCATGGTTCAATAAAAATTATGTGTTTTGATGGTAAAATTGGTATGTTTTTTAACCTAATTATTTGAAGCTTGAATATAATAGTGAAATTAATTTCTTTCTGTTTATTTCATGAAATAGCGAATATTGTCCTTGCAATAACTAATATGTCCTCGATGTAACGATGCACTTTCGGCAAATTATTTCACAAAAAAAGTGTTACGCTAATTTTATAGTGCCTGAAATACAAAGAGAATTTTATTTTCTAGAGTCTAAAGTACATGCACATACATTTTGTCTTAGATAGAGGCTTTATTACATTTGACACAGACAAAATTCTCTATTTAATTAGGAAAATACAATACTACATTGAAAAAAAGCCAAACGAATCATTTTTGGAAATTGACTTGAACATAATTCCTTCAGTCTGGATTCTTATTCTCAAAAAACATACTTTGAAATAATCTTAAAACTTGCAAATCGAATTTCTGAAAGAAAATCTGGTTGTTACAGCGAGGACATTTTATTGAGACCATAGATTTATGAAAGACGATCTCGAGTATTTCCATGTGCATCGGAATGTTCCTGTTAACGTTATTCATTACTTTAAATGTAGTACTTTCATCCTGAACCAGAAATTCACAGAATGAATTGGAAATAAAAATTGAACTTTTTTTGTCAGATTTCCACGAAAATAAATATTGGCTCATATATATATGAGCCAGGATCTGGAAAAACGTCCTTTAAGGCTTTTGAGCCCAACATAGATCCAGATCAGCCTGTGCATACGCACAGTCTGATCAGGATCCATGTTGTTCTCTAATAGCTTTTTCATGACCTGTAGTAACTTATTAAAACTCAATTTTGAAAAATGCTTTAAGGGACGTTTTTCCAGATCCCGGCTCATATATAAATGTGCCATGTGATATACTACCGTGTTCTTTACCATTTCAGTATAACTCTGATAGACAGCGAGTGTTCAAGTAAAGAGAGTGTTGGTAAACTAGTGGACCTGTTGTCGTACCAAACAGTGGACGCTGTCATAGGACCGCCATGTGCTAAAGGTATGTTTCTTTAAATGGTTCGCTAGTTTTTGAAACCTGACCTTTCATATTTCCAGGTAATGACGTTCGCATATGAGTGATTCTTAGGCGATTATGTAGTCTCTTCCTAAACATCTGTATTTATATAAAACGTAACGTCAAGTCAAACCGTCGTAGAATATGACATGCGCAGCTTTTTGATGTCTATCATTTAAACATGTACTGTCGTCACACCTTTCAAGATGCTCTTTAGAGTACTATGGACAATAATTAATCGTGACTGTCTTGAAAAAAGACACTCCAAGGAAAATTAGAACATACAGTCATATTCATGTTCAAAAAGTTTCTATTCACCATAAAATTTCAATAAGTATCACAAACGTTGCTTGTGTTGTAGTGGTGCCCCCGATCGGCGAGCTGATGGCGTACCGGGATATCCCGATGATAAACTGGGTATCTGTGGGTCAGACGTTCGATGACTACAAGACTGATTTGACCACATATATACGAGTAATGTCGCCTGTATCGTCACTAGGTAAGTACGAGTACATTACTGGGTATCTGTGGGCCAGACGTTCGATGATTATAAAACTGATCTGACCACATATATACGAGTAATGTCACCTGTATCGTCACTAGGTAAGTACGAGTACATTACTGGGTATCTGTGGGCCAGACGTTCGATGATTATAAAACTGATCTGACCACATATATACGAGTAATGTCGCCTGTATCGTCACTAGGTAAGTACGAGTACATTACTGGGTATCTGTGGGCCAGACGTTCGATGATTATAAAACTGATCTGACCACATATATACGAGTAATGTCACCTGTATCGTCACTAGGTAAGTACGAGTACATTACTGGGTATCTGTGGGCCAGACGTTCGATGATTATAAAACTGGTCTGACCACATATATACGAGTAATGTCACCTGTATCGTCACTAGGTAAGTACGAGTACATTACTGGGTATCTGTGGGCCAGACGTTCGATGATTATAAAACTGATCTGACCACATATATACGAGTAATGTCGCCTGTATCGTCACTAGGTAAGTACGAGTACATTACTGGGTATCTGTGGGCCAGACGTTCGATGATTATAAAACTGATCTGACCACATATATACGAGTAATGTCACCTGTATCGTCACTAGGTAAGTACGAGTACATTACTGGGTATCTGTGGGCCAGACGTTCGATGATTATAAAACTGATCTGACCACATATATACGAGTAATGTCACCTGTATCGTCACTAGGTAAGTACGAGTACATTACTGGGTATCTGTGGGCCAGACGTTCGATGATTATAAAACTGATCTGACCACATATATACGAGTAATGTCATCTGTATCGTCACTAGGTAAGTACGAGTACATTACTGGGTATCTGTGGGCCAGACGTTCGATGATTATAAAACTGATCTGACCACATATATACGAGTAATATCACCTGTATCGTCACTAGGTAAGTACGAGTACATTACTGGGTATCTGTGGGCCAGACGTTCGATGACTACAAGACTGATCTGACCACATATATACGAGTAATGTCACCTGTATCGTCACTAGGTAAGTACGAGTACATTACTGGGTATCTGTGGGCCAGACGTTCGATGATTATAAAACTGATCTGACCACATATATACGAGTAATGTCACCTGTATCGTCACTAGGTAAGTACGAGTACATTACTGGGTATCTGTGGGCCAGACGTTCGATGATTATAAAACTGATCTGACCACATATATACGAGTAATGTCACCTGTATCGTCACTAGGTAAGTACGAGTACATTACTGGGTATCTGTGGGTCAGACGTTCGATGACTACAAGACTGATCTGACCACATATATACGAGTAATGTCACCTGTATCGTCACTAGGTAAGTACGAGTACATTACTGGGTCTCTGTGGGCCAGACGTTCGATGATTATAAAACTGATCTGACCACATATATACGAGTAATGTCACCTGTATCGTCACTAGGTAAGTACGAACACATTATTGGGTATCTATGGGCCAGACGTTCGATGATTATAAAACTGATCTGACCACATATATACGAGTAATGTCACCTGTATGGTCACTAGGTAAGCACGAACACATTACTGGGTCTCTGTGGGCCAGACATTCGATGATTATAAAACTGATCTGACCACATATATACGAGTAATGTCACCTGTATCGTCACTAGGTAAGTACGAACACATTATTGGGTATCTATGGGCCAGACGTTCGATGATTATAAAACTGATCTGACCACATATATACGAGTAATGTCACCTGTATCGTCACTAGGTAAGCACGAACACATTACTGGGTCTCTGTGGGCCAGACATTCGATGATTATAAAACTGATCTGACCACATATATACGAGTAATGTCACCTGTATCGTCACTAGGTAAGCACGAACACATTACTGGGTCTCTGTGGGCCAGACATTCGATGATTATAAAACTGATCTGACCACATATATACGAGTAATGTCACCTGTATCGTCACTAGGTAAATACGAGTACATTACTGGGTATCTGTGGGTCAAACGTTCGATGATTATAAAACTGATCTGACCACATATATACGAGTAATGTCACCTGTATCGTCACTAGGTAAATACGGGTACATTACTGGGTATCTGTGGGTCAAACGTTCGATGACTACAAGACTGATCTGACCACATATATACGAGTAATGTCACCTGTATCGTCACTAGGTAAGTACGAACACATTACTGGGTATCTGTGGATCAGACGTTCGATGATTATAAGACTGATCTGACCACATATATACGAGTAATGTCACCTGTATCGTCACTAGGTAAGTACGAACACATTACTGGGTATCTGTGGGTCAGACGTTCGATGACTACAAGACTGATTTGACCACATATATACGAGTAATGTCACCTGTATCGTCACTAGGTAAGTACGAGTACATTACTGGGTATCTGTGGGCCAGACGTTCGATGATTATAAAACTGATCTGACCACATATATACGAGTAATGTCACCTGTATCGTCACTAGGTAAGCACGAACACATTACTGGGTCTCTGTCGGCCAGACATTCGATGATTATAAAACTGATCTGACCACATATATACGAGTAATGTCACCTGTATCGTCACTAGGTAAGCACGAACACATTACTGGGTCTCTGTGGGCCAGACGTTCGATGATTATAAAACTGATCTGACCACATATATACGAGTAATGTCACCTGTATCGTCACTAGGTAAGTACGAGTACATTACTGGGTCTCTGTGGGCCAGACATTCGATGATTATAAAACTGATCTGACCACATATATACGAGTAATGTCACCTGTATCGTCACTAGGTAAGTACGAGTACATTACTGGGTATCTGTGGGTCAGACGTTCGATGACTACAAGACTGATCTGACCACATATATACGAGTAATGTCGCCTGTATCGTCACTAGGTAAGCACGAACACATTACTGGGTATCTATGGGCCAGACGTTCGATGACTACAAGACTGATCTGACCACATATATACGAGTAATGTCGCCTGTTATAGTCACTAGGTAAGTACGAGTACATTACTGGGTATCTGTGGGCCAGACGTTCGATGACTACAAGACTGATCTGACCACATATATACGAGTAATGTCACCTGTATCGTCACTAGGTAAGTACGAGTACATTACTGGGTATCTGTGGGCCAGACGTTCGATGATTATAAAACTGATCTGACCACATATATACGAGTAATGTCACCTGTATCGTCACTAGGTAAGTACGAGTACATTACTGGGTATCTGTGGGCCAGACGTTCGATGATTATAAAACTGATCTGACCACATATATACGAGTAATGTCACCTGTATCGTCACTAGGTAAGTACGAGTACATTACTGGGTATCTGTGGGTCAGACGTTCGATGACTACAAGACTGATCTGACCACATATATACGAGTAATGTCACCTGTATCGTCACTAGGTAAGTACGAGTACTTTACTGGGTCTCTGTGGGCCAGACGTTCGATGATTATAAAACTGATCTGACCACATATATACGAGTAATGTCACCTGTATCGTCACTAGGTAAGTACGAACACATTATTGGGTATCTATGGGCCAGACGTTCGATGATTATAAAACTGATCTGACCACATATATACGAGTAATGTCACCTGTATGGTCACTAGGTAAGCACGAACACATTACTGGGTCTCTGTGGGCCAGACATTCGATGATTATAAAACTGATCTGACCACATATATACGAGTAATGTCACCTGTATCGTCACTAGGTAAGTACGAACACATTATTGGGTATCTATGGGCCAGACGTTCGATGATTATAAAACTGATCTGACCACATATATACGAGTAATGTCACCTGTATCGTCACTAGGTAAGCACGAACACATTACTGGGTCTCTGTGGGCCAGACATTCGATGATTATAAAACTGATCTGACCACATATATACGAGTAATGTCACCTGTATCGTCACTAGGTAAGCACGAACACATTACTGGGTCTCTGTGGGCCAGACATTCGATGATTATAAAACTGATCTGACCACATATATACGAGTAATGTCACCTGTATCGTCACTAGGTAAGCACGAACACATTACTGGGTCTCTGTCGGCCAGACATTCGATGATTATAAAACTGATCTGACCACATATATACGAGTAATGTCACCTGTATCGTCACTAGGTAAGCACGAACACATTACTGGGTCTCTGTGGGCCAGACGTTCGATGATTATAAAACTGATCTGACCACATATATACGAGTAATGTCACCTGTATCGTCACTAGGTAAGTCCGAGTACATTACTGGGTATCTGTGGGCCAGACATTCGATGATTATAAAACTGATCTGACCACATATATACGAGTAATGTCACCTGTATCGTCACTAGGTAAGTACGAGTACATTACTGGGTATCTGTGGGTCAGACGTTCGATGACTACAAGACTGATCTGACCACATATATACGAGTAATGTCGCCTGTATCGTCACTAGGTAAGTACGAGTACATTACTGGGTCTCTGTGGGTCAGACGTTCGATGACTACAAGACTGATCTGACCACATATATACGAGTAATGTCACCTGTATCGTCACTAGGTAAGCACGAACACATTACTGGGTATCTATGGGCCAGACGTTCGATGACTACAAGACTGATCTGACCACATATATACGAGTAATGTCGCCTGTTATAGTCACTAGGTAAGTACGAGTACATTACTGGGTATCTGTGGGCCAGACGTTCGATGATTATAAAACTGATCTGACCACATATATACGAGTAATGTCACCTGTATCGTCACTAGGTAAGTACGAGTACATTACTGGGTATCTGTGGGTCAGACGTTCGATGACTACAAGACTGATCTGACCACATATATACGAGTAATGTCACCTGTATCGTCACTAGGTAAGTACGAGTACATTACTGGGTCTCTGTGGGCCAGACGTTCGATGATTATAAAACTGATCTGACCACATATATACGAGTAATGTCACCTGTATCGTCACTAGGTAAGTACGAACACATTATTGGGTATCTATGGGCCAGACGTTCGATGATTATAAAACTGATCTGACCACATATATACGAGTAATGTCACCTGTATGGTCACTAGGTAAGCACGAACACATTACTGGGTCTCTGTGGGCCAGACATTCGATGATTATAAAACTGATCTGACCACATATATACGAGTAATGTCACCTGTATCGTCACTAGGTAAGTACGAACACATTATTGGGTATCTATGGGCCAGACGTTCGATGATTATAAAACTGATCTGACCACATATATACGAGTAATGTCACCTGTATCGTCACTAGGTAAGCACGAACACATTACTGGGTCTCTGTGGGCCAGACATTCGATGATTATAAAACTGATCTGACCACATATATACGAGTAATGTCACCTGTATCGTCACTAGGTAAATACGGGTACATTACTGGGTATCTGTGGGTCAAACGTTCGATGACTACAAGACTGATCTGACCACATATATACGAGTAATGTCACCTGTATCGTCACTAGGTAAGTACGAACACATTACTGGGTATCTGTGGATCAGACGTTCGATGATTATAAGACTGATCTGACCACATATATACGAGTAATGTCACCTGTATCGTCACTAGGTAAGTACGAACACATTACTGGGTATCTGTGGGTCAGACGTTCGATGACTACAAGACTGATTTGACCACATATATACGAGTAATGTCACCTGTATCGTCACTAGGTAAGTACGAGTACATTACTGGGTATCTGTGGGTCAAACGTTCGATGACTACAAGACTGATCTGACCACATATATACGAGTAATGTCACCTGTATCGTCACTAGGTAAGTACGAACACATTACTGGGTATCTGTGGATCAGACGTTCGATGATTATAAGACTGATCTGACCACATATATACGAGTAATGTCACCTGTATCGTCACTAGGTAAGTACGAACACATTACTGGGTATCTGTGGGTCAGACGTTCGATGACTACAAGACTGATTTGACCACATATATACGAGTAATGTCACCTGTATCGTCACTAGGTAAGTACGAGTACATTACTGGGTATCTGTGGGCCAGACGTTCGATGATTATAAAACTGATCTGACCACATATATACGAGTAATGTCACCTGTATCGTCACTAGGTAAGCACGAACACATTACTGGGTCTCTGTCGGCCAGACATTCGATGATTATAAAACTGATCTGACCACATATATACGAGTAATGTCACCTGTATCGTCACTAGGTAAGCACGAACACATTACTGGGTCTCTGTGGGCCAGACGTTCGATGATTATAAAACTGATCTGACCACATATATACGAGTAATGTCACCTGTATCGTCACTAGGTAAGTACGAGTACATTACTGGGTCTCTGTGGGCCAGACATTCGATGATTATAAAACTGATCTGACCACATATATACGAGTAATGTCACCTGTATCGTCACTAGGTAAGTACGAGTACATTACTGGGTATCTGTGGGTCAGACGTTCGATGACTACAAGACTGATCTGACCACATATATACGAGTAATGTCGCCTGTATCGTCACTAGGTAAGCACGAACACATTACTGGGTATCTATGGGCCAGACGTTCGATGACTACAAGACTGATCTGACCACATATATACGAGTAATGTCGCCTGTTATAGTCACTAGGTAAGTACGAGTACATTACTGGGTATTTGTGGGCCAGACGTTCGATGACTACAAGACTGATCTGACCACATATATACGAGTAATGTCACCTGTATCGTCACTAGGTAAGTACGAGTACATTACTGGGTATCTGTGGGCCAGACGTTCGATGATTATAAAACTGATCTGACCACATATATACGAGTAATGTCACCTGTATCGTCACTAGGTAAGTACGAGTACATTACTGGGTATCTGTGGGCCAGACGTTCGATGATTATAAAACTGATCTGACCACATATATACGAGTAATGTCACCTGTATCGTCACTAGGTAAGTACGAGTACATTACTGGGTATCTGTGGGTCAGACGTTCGATGACTACAAGACTGATCTGACCACATATATACGAGTAATGTCACCTGTATCGTCACTAGGTAAGTACGAGTACTTTACTGGGTCTCTGTGGGCCAGACGTTCGATGATTATAAAACTGATCTGACCACATATATACGAGTAATGTCACCTGTATCGTCACTAGGTAAGTACGAACACATTATTGGGTATCTATGGGCCAGACGTTCGATGATTATAAAACTGATCTGACCACATATATACGAGTAATGTCACCTGTATCGTCACTAGGTAAGCACGAACACATTACTGGGTCTCTGTGGGCCAGACATTCGATGATTATAAAACTGATCTGACCACATATATACGAGTAATGTCACCTGTATCGTCACTAGGTAAGCACGAACACATTACTGGGTCTCTGTGGGCCAGACATTCGATGATTATAAAACTGATCTGACCACATATAAACGAGTAATGTCGCCTGTATCGTCACTAGGTAAATACGAGTACATTACTGGGTATCTGTGGGTCAAACGTTCGATGATTATAAAACTGATCTGACCACATATATACGAGTAATGTCACCTGTATCGTCACTAGGTAAATACGGGTACATTACTGGGTATCTGTGGGTCAAACGTTCGATGACTACAAGACTGATCTGACCACATATATACGAGTAATGTCACCTGTATCGTCACTAGGTAAGTACGAACACATTACTGGGTATCTGTGGATCAGACGTTCGATGATTATAAGACTGATCTGACCACATATATACGAGTAATGTCACCTGTATCGTCACTAGGTAAGTACGAACACATTACTGGGTATCTGTGGGTCAGACGTTCGATGACTACAAGACTGATTTGACCACATATATACGAGTAATGTCACCTGTATCGTCACTAGGTAAGTACGAGTACATTACTGGGTATCTGTGGGCCAGACGTTCGATGATTATAAAACTGATCTGACCACATATATACGAGTAATGTCACCTGTATCGTCACTAGGTAAGCACGAACACATTACTGGGTCTCTGTCGGCCAGACATTCGATGATTATAAAACTGATCTGACCACATATATACGAGTAATGTCACCTGTATCGTCACTAGGTAAGCACGAACACATTACTGGGTCTCTGTGGGCCAGACGTTCGATGATTATAAAACTGATCTGACCACATATATACGAGTAATGTCACCTGTATCGTCACTAGGTAAGTACGAGTACATTACTGGGTCTCTGTGGGCCAGACATTCGATGATTATAAAACTGATCTGACCACATATATACGAGTAATGTCACCTGTATCGTCACTAGGTAAGTACGAGTACATTACTGGGTATCTGTGGGTCAGACGTTCGATGACTACAAGACTGATCTGACCACATATATACGAGTAATGTCGCCTGTATCGTCACTAGGTAAGCACGAACACATTACTGGGTATCTATGGGCCAGACGTTCGATGACTACAAGACTGATCTGACCACATATATACGAGTAATGTCGCCTGTTATAGTCACTAGGTAAGTACGAGTACATTACTGGGTATCTGTGGGCCAGACGTTCGATGACTACAAGACTGATCTGACCACATATATACGAGTAATGTCACCTGTATCGTCACTAGGTAAGTACGAGTACATTACTGGGTATCTGTGGGCCAGACGTTCGATGATTATAAAACTGATCTGACCACATATATACGAGTAATGTCACCTGTATCGTCACTAGGTAAGTACGAGTACATTACTGGGTATCTGTGGGCCAGACGTTCGATGATTATAAAACTGATCTGACCACATATATACGAGTAATGTCACCTGTATCGTCACTAGGTAAGTACGAGTACATTACTGGGTATCTGTGGGTCAGACGTTCGATGACTACAAGACTGATCTGACCACATATATACGAGTAATGTCACCTGTATCGTCACTAGGTAAGTACGAGTACTTTACTGGGTCTCTGTGGGCCAGACGTTCGATGATTATAAAACTGATCTGACCACATATATACGAGTAATGTCACCTGTATCGTCACTAGGTAAGTACGAACACATTATTGGGTATCTATGGGCCAGACGTTCGATGATTATAAAACTGATCTGACCACATATATACGAGTAATGTCACCTGTATGGTCACTAGGTAAGCACGAACACATTACTGGGTCTCTGTGGGCCAGATATTCGATGATTATAAAACTGATCTGACCACATATATACGAGTAATGTCACCTGTATCGTCACTAGGTAAGTACGAACACATTATTGGGTATCTATGGGCCAGACGTTCGATGATTATAAAACTGATCTGACCACATATATACGAGTAATGTCACCTGTATCGTCACTAGGTAAGCACGAACACATTACTGGGTCTCTGTGGGCCAGACATTCGATGATTATAAAACTGATCTGACCACATATATACGAGTAATGTCACCTGTATCGTCACTAGGTAAGCACGAACACATTACTGGGTCTCTGTGGGCCAGACATTCGATGATTATAAAACTGATCTGACCACATATATACGAGTAATGTCACCTGTATCGTCACTAGGTAAGCACGAACAGATTACTGGGTCTCTGTCGGCCAGACATTCGATGATTATAAAACTGATCTGACCACATATATACGAGTAATGTCACCTGTATCGTCACTAGGTAAGCACGAACACATTACTGGGTCTCTGCGGGCCAGACGTTCGATGATTATAAAACTGATCTGACCACATATATACGAGTAATGTCACCTGTATCGTCACTAGGTAAGTACGAGTACATTACTGGGTATCTGTGGGCCAGATATTCGATGATTATAAAACTGATCTGACCACATATATACGAGTAATGTCACCTGTATCGTCACTAGGTAAGTACGAGTACATTACTGGGTATCTGTGGGTCAGACGTTCGATGACTACAAGACTGATCTGACCACATATATACGAGTAATGTCGCCTGTATCGTCACTAGGTAAGTACGAGTACATTACTGGGTCTCTGTGGGTCAGACGTTCGATGACTACAAGACTGATCTGACCACATATATACGAGTAATGTCACCTGTATCGTCACTAGGTAAGCACGAACACATTACTGGGTATCTATGGGCCAGACGTTCGATGACTACAAGACTGATCTAACCACATATATACGAGTAATGTCGCCTGTTATAGTCACTAGGTAAGTACGAACACATTACTGGGTATCTGTGGGCCAGACATTCGATGATTATAAAACTGATCTGACCACATATATACGAGTAATGTCACCTGTATCGTCACTAGGTAAGTACGAACACATTACTGGGTCTCTGTGGGCCAGACATTCGATGATTATAAAACTGATCTGACCACATATATACGAGTAATGTCACCTGTATCGTCACTAGGTAAGCACGAACACATTACTGGGTCTCTGTGGGCCAGACATTCGATGATTATAAAACTGATCTGACCACATATATACGAGTAATGTCGCCTGTATCGTCACTAGGTAAGCACGAACACATTACTGGGTCTCTGTGGGCCAGACATTCGATGATTATAAAACTGATCTGACCACATATATACGAGTAATGTCACCTGTATCATCACTAGGTAAGTACGAACACATTACTGGGTCTCTGTGGGCCAGACATTCGATGATTATAAAACTGATCTGACCACATATATACGAGTAATGTCGCCTGTATCATCACTAGGTAAACACGAACACATTACTGGGTATCTATGGGCCAGACGTTCGATGACTACAAGACTGATCTGACCACATATAAATACGAGTAATGTCGCCTGTATCATCACTAGGTAAGCACGAACACATTACTGGGTCTCTGTGGGCCAGACGTTCGATGACTACAAGACTGATCTGACCACATATATACGAGTAATGTCGCCTGTATCGTCACTAGGTAAGCACGAGTACATTACTGGGTCTCTGTGGGCCAGACGTTCGATGACTACAAGACTGATCTGACCACATATATACGAGTAAATTCGCCTGTATCGTCACTAGGTAAGCACGAACACATTACTGGGTCTCTGTGGGTCAGACGTTCGATGACTACAAGACTGATCTGACCACATATATACGAGTAATGTCACCTATATCGTCACTAGGTAAGTACGAGTACATTACTGGGTATCTGTGGGTCAGACATTCGATGATTACAAAACTGATCTGACCACATATATACGAGTAATGTCGCCTGTATCATCACTAGGTAAGTACGAGTACATTACTGGGTATCTATGGGCCAGACGTTCGATGACTACAAGACTGATCTGACCACATATATACGAGTAATGTCAACTGTATCGTCACTAGGTAAGTACGAACACATTACTGGGTATCTGTGGGCCAGACGTTCGATGACTACAAGACTGATCTGACCACATATATACGAGTAATGTCACCTGTATCGTCACTAGGTAAGTACGAACACATTACTGGGTATCTGTGGGCCAGACGTTCGATGACTACAAGACTGATCTGACCACATATATACGAGTAATGTCGCCTGTATCATCACTAGGTAAGAACGAACACATTACTGGGTATCTGTGGGTCAGACATTCGATGACTACAAGACTGATCTGACCACATATATACGAGTGATGTCGCCTGTATAGTCACTAGGTAAGTACGAGCACATTACTGGGTATCTGTGGGTCAGACATTCGATGATTATAAAACTGATCTGACCACATATATACGAGTAATGTCACCTGTATCGTCACTAGGTAAGTACGAACACATTACTGGGTATCTGTGGGTCAGACGTTCGATGATTATAAAACTGATCTGACCACATATATACGAGTAATGTCACCTGTATCGTCACTAGGTAAATACGAGTACATTACTGGGTATCTGTGGGTCAAACGTTCGATGATTATAAAACTGATCTGACCACATATATACGAGTAATGTCACCTGTATCGTCACTAGGTAAATACGAGTACATTACTGGGTATCTGTGGGTCAGACGTTCGATGATTATAAAACTGATCTGACCACATATATACGAGTAATGTCACCTGTATCGTCACTAGGTAAGTACGAGTACATTACTGGGTATCTGTGGGTCAAACGTTCGATGATTATAAAACTGATCTGACCACATATATACGAGTAATGTCACCTGTATCGTCACTAGGTAAATACGAGTACATTACTGGGTATCTGTGGGTCAAACGTTCGATGATTATAAAACTGATCTGACCACATATATACGAGTAATGTCACCTGTATCGTCACTAGGTAAGTACGAGTACATTACTGGGTATCTGTGGGTCAAACGTTCGATGATTATAAAACTGATCTGACCACATATATACGAGTAATGTCACCTGTATCGTCACTAGGTAAATACGAGTACATTACTGGGTATCTGTGGGTCAAACGTTCGATGATTATAAAACTGATCTGACCACATATATACGAGTAATGTCACCTGTATCGTCACTAGGTAAATACGAGTACATTACTGGGTATCTGTGGGTCAAACGTTCGATGATTATAAAACTGATCTGACCACATATATACGAGTAATGTCACCTGTATCGTCACTAGGTAAATACGAGTACATTACTGGGTATCTGTGGGTCAGACGTTCGATGATTATAAAACTGATCTGACCACATATATACGAGTAATGTCACCTGTATCGTCACTAGGTAAATACGAGTACATTACTGGGTATCTGTGGGTCAAACGTTCGATGATTATAAAACTGATCTGACCACATATATACGAGTAATGTCACCTGTATCGTCACTAGGTAAATACGGGTACATTACTGGGTATCTGTGGGTCAGACGTTCGATGATTATAAAACTGATCTGACCACATATATACGAGTAATGTCACCTGTATCGTCACTAGGTAAATACGAGTACATTACTGGGTATCTGTGGGTCAGACGTTCGATGATTATAAAACTGATCTGACCACATATATACGAGTAATGTCACCTGTATCGTCACTAGGTAAATACGAGTACATTACTGGGTATCTGTGGGTCAGACGTTCGATGATTATAAAACTGATCTGACCACATATATACGAGTAATGTCACCTGTATCGTCACTAGGTAAATACGAGTACATTACTGGGTATCTGTGGGCCAGACGTTCGATGATTATAAAACTGATCTGACCACATATATACGAGTAATGTCACCTGTATCGTCACTAGGTAAGTACGAGTACATTACCGGGTATCTGTGGGCCAGACGTTCGATGATTATAAAACTGATCTGACCACATATATACGAGTAATGTCACCTGTATCGTCACTAGGTAAGTACGAGTACATTACTGGGTATCTGTGGGCCAGACGTTCGATGACTATAAGACTGATCTGACCACATATATACGAGTAATGTCGCCTGTATCGTCACTAGGTAAGTACGAGTACATTACTGGGTATCTGTGGGTCAGTCGTTCGATGATTATAAAACTGATCTGACCACATATATACGAGTGATGTCGCCAGTATCGTCTCTAGGTAAGTACGAACACATGACTGGGTATCTGTGGGCCTACTCTCCATTGCCGAGGTCTATATTGATTATACCATCAAATATGACTTCTGCAGTTTTCGGTACGCCAACAGCCTATTTGGTCGTCATAATCTAATTATAGCACATCATTTGAATTATCAAATCAAAATCATTCAGTTTTATCTTGCATGATCATTACGTATACATTACGTCGCTTCTATTTTTGGCTGAAGCCGGTAACATTTGAATTATCGAATCGAAATCATTCAGTTTGATCTTGTTTGATTACGTATACATTACGTCGCTTCTATTTTTTTTGCTGAAGCCGGTAATTTGAAGCGTCAGCCAATGAGAGTTTGTATCAGCTTTTTAAATTGTTTTGTTGTGTATCGCCAACGATTGGATACTGAAATCCCGCCAAGGCCCCGAGATTAGACGTGAAATGACCCCGCGAGAACAGAGCTCATTCTATCGAAATGGAATGTAGAGATAATGTGCTCTGTTCATAAGAGAGTACTGTGGGCCAAACTATGAGTGGCCGTTCATGTCAAAATCAGGATATCAATATCGTGATACTTTTACTATCGAGATACTTTCAAAAAGTATCGGTATTCTTTCAACACGTATCGGTATACTTTCAACGAGTATCGGTATACTTTTAACAAGTATCGGTATACTTTCAACAAGTATCGGTATACTTTCAACAAGTATCGGTATACTTTCAACAAGTATCGGTATATTTTCAACAAGTATCGATATACTTTCAACAAGTATCGGTATACTTTCAACAAGTATCGGTATACTTTCAACAAGTATCGGTATACTTTTAACAAGTATCGGTATACTTTCAACAAGTATCGGTATACTTTCAACAAGTATCGGTAAACTTTCAACAAGTATCGGTTTACTTTCAACAACTATCGGTATACTTTCAACAAGTATCGAGATACTAGGAGTATCACGATAATTTCTATAAATATAGGGATACATACAAGAAAATTCAAGAAGTATCCCGATATTTCTTCGAATTGACACAGGGTAAAGAACCTATCAAATGTCTTGTTACAATTTAAAAAAAATCTCGTTTTTGTTGAAATATGCCGCTTTAATGACATCGATCATGACGTTATCGGGAAAACCGCTTTTAAAGTGACGTCATTTTTTTAGAGTTTCAATCCATCTACCGTATTTGATCCTACAGTGTTTTTTGCTAAAATATAATGACTCGGGATCTAGAGCTGAGTGCATATTTCTATACTTCATAGACTTCAACAGACTTCATAGACTACAATATTTTAATCGGAGAATGATTAAAAATAAAAGTAAATAATGAAGAGAAAAGAAATTCCCTGGCAATAACTTGTTCATTATTTTACAAAAATATCCTCCCTTTATAGATTTAAAACAAAATTAAACTGATTTTTTTATTGCTGAGATAAAATACGAGTTAGTTTTTACAGGAATACCAAGATTTATATTAACAGTGTCTTTTTTGTTTGTATGAAGAAAAATCCTATAAAAATACTTTGAATTAAAAAAAATTGCATATATATAAAGCATTAACAAGTAATTGCACCGTCACACTGGAATATTCCGAAAAAAATGAAAAATATCGTCGTTGCAAATGCAAAACCTCGTATCTCGTTCTTGGAAAATTTTAAAGGTACACGAGGTAAAACTGTAAAACTCAATTCCATTTGTTGGCTAGAATTCGAAATGTATAAACTGGAAGTAGGCTATCATGATATTTTTAACTTTTATCGTAATACTTTTAACATTTATCATGATACATCTAACTTCTATCATGATACTTCATGCTTATATCATGATACTTCACACTTATATCATGATACTTCACACACATATATCATGATACTTCGATACTGGGTGAAAGTGTCTCGATAGTAAAAGTATCACGATAGTGATATCCTGATTTTGACATGAACGATGATTATAAGACTGATCTGACCACATATATACGAGTAATGTCTCCTGTATCATCACTAGGTAAGTTATAACCTTTGGCAAAAGAAGCCTTGTTTTGATCAACTTGATATCATTTTAAAAGTTTCTAAAAAGCAGTCCCATTTCTTCAATTCTGGTTTATCAAGAAAATTTCCTATTAGAAAAAAATATATTGAAAGACTCGCTGATTTCTCCTTTATTGATAAATAAACAAAAAAAATGAATATCGACAGAGAAGACATAGTAACATTTTGTTAAGATTGCCCTTTTTGTACTCAGCAGACACTGGGTTCTTTACTTTTTTATGGTTTAGGTTGATGTCTTACGTATTTCCATTGATGTAGGTTACTGGGTTTTGATTGTTGACCAAATATGTATTTTTGTCATACGTCAATAAAGTGATGCTAGAATATATCAAAACAACCATGTTTGATAGGATCTTTGGATACGAAGACACGTGGTATTTTCGATTCCTCGACAATCTTATGTGTAACGATATGTTGTGCATAATGTGTTGTCATGACCCAACTTTAAAAAGGACATGTATTAAGTCATGTTGGTAAATGAATGAAACGAACTTCGTCCATATTTAGCCCTCTCCCAAACAACTGAAAATAAGACTGATTTGAAAGCTGGTGCAGACGACAAAGTGGGTGCAGATAAAGACGTACATTATAACAGAAACTACTGAGACAAAAGGAGAAAATGCTGGTTATCAGCAATTTCTTCTTTTGTTTCAATGATTTCCCCCAACCTTTTCTATCAGAGATGCCAAAACCAGGCTTCGTTTGAAAAAGGGACATATTCTGGTAAGTCCTACCGGATATAACATTCAGAATTAGATCTAATTATGTTTCATGCAAGTCATTGACTCGTGTACCAGAGTGCGATATCACATTTTAGCTTTTCAACTGTTCCAAGGTCAAGTTAATCAGCTCACACGGGTTTAAAACAAGCATGTTGTTTACACTTCGTTATTTTAATATTTGTTGAACACTTTAATGTTCCGAACCAAAAATTCCCCAGCGTATAGTAACCCTAACTGTCAATTAAACTGAATATTTCGCGAAACACGAATGTTCGCTTCGTAAACATTTGCTTAGATTGGCTTACATTTTTTTAACTTTCCGGTTCAGTGATTTTGTAATTTGTATCAGGACAACAAACCTAATTTTGTTGAACATTTGTCTCCTTTTTGACCCCGGGTTAACCTATACAATTACATGACAGTACCATAATTCGTTATAAATTCCGTGTTATATTCCCTTTTCCCAGTCTTTCATAATACAGTTATCTCAAAGTGATTCAGCAAATTCCTGAAACCAAGCTGCAGATACGAGACTTTTGTTGAAAAACGACGATATGTTGGTTTATGCGTGAATGGTACCCTCTTAATTATGATGTCTACGCTGGGGGGGGGGCGCTTACGAGGCCGGGCCCGCGGTTATATAGAAGAGTCCCTGATACCGCATAAACAAAACAACTTTACTATTGTTCATCATTACTCGAATGCACGACTTAATGCCCCGTCGAGATAAAGGATTTAGAAACTTTTCACAAGCAATTTCTTCATTTGTCACAATGATTTCTCCACTAAATGTTAAAAACCCTGCAATATTTCATTCACTTGAAATTTGTCGCCTGCAGTATCTTTGAATTTGGACCATTCTAAAATTTTGTTGTCTGATAGTAGCACATGTATTTCGCTGCTTCTCAAAAATAATCTGCATTATACGATGCTTTTATTGAAAAGCGACAATATGTTGATTAATGCGTGAATGGTAGTAACGTTTCTTCCAGGCGGTCTGATGGTCCAGTTTTATTACCAATTTGAATGGAAGCGGTTAATTATGATATCTACGCTGGGGGACGCTTACGAGGCCGGGGCCGCGGTTATAGAAGAGTCCCTGATCCCGCATAAACAAAACAACTTTACTATTGTACACCATTACTCGAATGTACGACGTAATGCCACTAGTGATATTATAGATAACATGTTTGAAAGTATCAAACATGAAGGACGAAGTACGTAATACCTTCTTACAAAACTAATTTCCATTTAGCATCCATTTCTCAAGCAGTGACTGAGACAACAGTATTACTAGTAATAGAAGTTAGGAAAAAAAAAAAAAAAAAAAAAAAAAAAAAAAAAAAAAAAAGATGTACCAATAAGTTATTTTTAATTGTTTGAGAAAGAAAACATAAAAGTTGAGAAAAATCGGACCTTCTTCGAATATTTAATTTCACTGATTCAGATTTTTATGTGAACCACCCATATCGTTACATTGTCTGATAGTCTCTTATACACGTGTTTACTAAATAAATGTATCATTAGTGTTAGTTTGATACTTTAGAAATCCCGCTCGACCAAGTCGACGAATTCGAGAAAAATATCACTGCATTAGAAGTTATCATTTTGTGACAGATTCTACATTTTCATTTAAGTAATAATCCTAGTAATACCCAAGGAGGATCTGCGACAATATATGATTCGAGCCTATGACCTCGGGATGGCTGGAGGAGACTATCAGTTTTTATTCACGGCTACAGAACTAGAGGATCACAAAGATACGGAGCTGTTACATAGTGATAGGTTGTGGAGGAACAATGATGAAAACGACTTCAAGGCCAGAAAAGGATTTGAAAATGTTCTTTACGTAAGTCTTTTTCGTTCAACTCAAGTTGTAAAAACAACAGTCGAGTGCGTCGTCCTGTAAAACAGAGACCTGTAATCATCTCGTATGCTATGGTCTGTCTTGGTTGCGCCATTTGCAGATAAAGCTACACCCTGTATGTGTGTTGACATTTGTCCGCCGGGATCAGGTACATTCTTTTAAAACTCAACACACAAGAAATTTAAAGGTCTGATTACATACAATTCCACGTTTAGTCAAAAATATGAAATATGCCAGACTATTTGTTGACGTGTTCCTGTCGTACTGTGGACGTAGAATTGTGTATGTGACCAGAACTCATGTCTTTAATAGATGTTCTTGAGTTTAGACTTTGAAAATATGTCTATTAACATTTACATTAATATTAAGCCATATTAAACCTACATTTATTTCAGTTCGTGCTAGGCCACAGTACTGTACCAACCTATTACTGGCAGAACAACTCATACGATGCCTACAACCGAGTATTTAGCGGGAGAACAGACATACCTACACCACAGGAGGTACGTTATGTCGATTGACATTGTTATGCATTGTTTTTAAAAGAAGAAAACTCGTTGACATAGAATATTGACCTAACACATTCCATTTCTTGAAAAAGTACATTTTCACATTCGTCGTTCTTTATATATTATACCGTTTACTTCAATTCAACTAAACGCCAAGATGTAACCATACAAACTGACTGTCTGTAAAAAGAAATGGCGCGTTATTATCACCAGTGTAACAATTATTACTGTTACCATTACTATTGTTATTTTTGCAGCCGGACGAGTATTCGCCATACTTACACGACGCCATTGTTCTGTACGCATACTTGGTAAATAAATCAACTTCCGGTAACTTTAGCAGGAACGGACTCGACCTCTTCCGGTTCTCTACATACGTCATTTTTAAAGGTAAACAATACATAATTAATTGATTAAGTCCATATAAATAGCCGACTTATAGATATTTTTTATACAAGTAGGCCGATAATAAACATTTATATCTTATTTGAACTTAATTAACTTCATACAAATAGCCGACGTATGCACTTTTCAATACAAGTGTAACATTTTTAAAAAATCTTTCTTACACATTTCTTAATTTATGTCTGAACACTTGTAAAATGTTCTTCTTGAAATTATCCCTGTCTCCGTTCTTAGTTTTTATTGCCATGCATGAAAAGCGATAAGGGTACATAAAATATGGCGTCTGGTATAAATCAAATACCACAATTAGATGATCAAAAATCGTGAAGATAATCTTCCATATAATAATATTAGAAATGCTTTTTGAAAAAAAGTAATTTTCAAGCTTATATCCTAAAACGGTTGAATATCTTTGTAACAAAATGCTACTATGTGACATAAGCAGTTTTCTTGCAGATAAAACTGCATATCGTCGCTCCTCTACAAAAACCTCGTAACTGCAGTTTGTATGAAGCTGCAGTTACGATAATTCTATTGAAAAACATCGATTTATGATAATTTAGGTTTATCTGGAGACGTCGTGATGAACCTACGAGCTGATCGTCAACCCTCGTTCTTCGTGTATGATCTAGATTATGATGGGACCTTCCAACAGGTGGTGACCATACGCTGGACTATAGATTCATACAGCAACAACGCGAGAATGGTAAATATATTATGATGCTGCTCTCTTATAGTTGACAGAGGGAATAACATTGATCTTGATTAAACCGCGTGATTATTTACAGTCCATTTAATAAGCCTTTTTATTCAAATCAGTATCTTTTTCACCTATCCGTCTTTTTTCGTTACGGTTATAGGAAGTTGGTGCTAGACAGAAAGCGAAAAACTCGGTACCCGCACTGTAATTTATTTTTTCCCAGTCATTGCAATGCGTTGTAATACACAACTGTGGACGCTGCCGGTGGCCGAATGTTCTTTTGGTATCTAAATTATCACCCATTAAAATTAACGCAGTTATATAATTCTGGTACATGTTTAAGTACGAAGTACACTGAACAGATCTTCTAAACCGCCATGACATGTAAATTTATATAACTCCATTAATATTTTAGACAGGGGCTTGAAATTTTCAAATAAGAAAGGTTAACCATTCTCACAGAAGATGCCAAATTTTCACCAAGGCCCTTTGACAATAACATGACTAAATTGCAAATTGAAAAGGGTCACTGTCACGTCTACATTTTCACATCAGAAATGTAAACTGTAAGTAAGAGATGTGACATCCTTCTGCGTCAATAACTCTGATTGACAACGAGCCCTCATTCAGTTGTAGCCATCTGGGAAGTACTCAGGTGTCATTCCAGACGTTTCAGTGGCCTGGGTGTGTCTGCCACACTTCCGGTTGCCTGGTATTTGTGCCAAAACTTATTGTAACGTCTTGTGATTACATTGGAGCATTTCTCCGATTTTAATTGATCTGCGCATCAAATCTGGGTGATATTTGTTGACTGTTAACAATGATATCGGTCGGTCTTCACTTTTGAATGATTTTATGGTGTTCTACGGATTACAATACGAGCTATAAAAAGAACAAAAATCCAGTTTATAATCATAACATTGTATTCTCTCCAGAAACATACATGCGACAAGGATCTGTTAACGATATGCATAACTAATTCATAAGTAATGTCTTCGACAATAAAGGTACTTGTGGAATGATTATAATTTGTATTGTAGACTGTACGGGTCATAATCTTTGGTGCACTTTGACATGGTTTTTGGGGTCATATAACTCGTTAGCAAGAAGCAACAGGAAAACAACAGATGCATTTAACAACAGTGTCGGCATATCATCACTTTTGAATGCTTTATGGTGTTCTACGGAATATAATACGTGCTAAAAGAACACTAAAATGCAGTTTGTAAACAAAATTTTAAATCCTCCCTTTTAGCTTACATGCGTCAAACATCCATTACTGACATGCTAAATTCGTGCAAGAGACATGTCATCTGTTAGAAAATGTACAAGTGAACTAATAATGTTTTGTATGGTGGACTCTGAGGGCCATGCACTGCGGTGCACTTTCACACGGTTTGATGTCCATAAGATTCGCAATACAGAATGCAATCGGAAAACAGTTAATACATTTGGCAGTATCATGAGCAACATTTTGAAACATGTACACATCACTGAAAATGGTACATGTCTTATTCATATCGAGGTTGCTTTCGATAAGTCCCACAGTACGACCCATATCACTGAAGGACATCTGGTCCATTGAGTTGCCTTTTCTTTGCAAAATCGGCATGTCGGATCGATATCAAATAATGCTTCAAGAGTAAATGTTGTGCAATTTAACTCATCACATCGTGCGCCACGTGCAAAAACGGTTTTATATAAAAGCATCTTCACGCAAAAAGCTATTGTTTAGATTTTGACTTTATTTCGTTAAATCGATAGCTAGTGATCTCAAAATCTAATGTGCAAAATATTGTTTCAAAAGATCTATTCGTTTGTCATTTATACCAAAAAATCTGTTCTGAAAAGTGGCGGTTTAGAACATCTGTTCAGTGTATATGATTCATGCAGATTGTAGTATATCAAACTATTAACGATATAGTTCAGAGACATTAACCCGGGATAAGTTGTCCCGGGTAAATATTGGTGGACTCTTTACAAAGTGCAAATTCTGTTTCATATGTACATAATTTCAAGAATAGTTTCACGTCATATAAGTATGCAGAATTCATATTATTTCTTATCATATTTTTTCACCAGAATATCACGACGTCTAGTATAGTATGGGGTGACGGGCGGACATCGGACGATTACTTCCCACCAGATATACCCCCGTGTGGATTCTTCAACGAAAAATGTCCGGAAGAAAGTCCAGACCATCGTACGTAATATATACGAGGGACGGTCGGAAAGTAGTTGGACTTTTCGTGCTGCTGTCTCTCCATTTGCAACTGAATAAACATATTATATATTGATGGAATCTGCATCCATTTGCCAATAATGTGGTCAGTTTATTTTCAAAGATAGTTGTATATGTATGCTATTCTGTCCACTTATATGTGATAGGGGTTTTATGTACCATAGACTATTTGTTAGAGGAACAACAAGGGTAACCAAAACAAAAGAACATTCTAGTCATTTTAATCGCGAAGAAGTTAAGTTTTTTAACTAAATTATCACTGAAGATAAATAAGGGTCCATAATTCCAAACTTGGGATAAAAAACCAGTCAAAGCAGTCATGGAAACGAGCTGGTTCCCCGCCCATGAAACGATTAAGCTGTTTCCTTCGGCTGGTTGTCATGTTTGTTGCTTTTAGGGATTCACAAGGATTGATAGTTACTGATTTCATGTCAAACGGTAAAAACTGTCATTGCCAAGTACAATTCTGAAGTAATTCAGAAAAACCAAAGAATAAATGCTGAAGTAAACGCCTCCCAGATTAGCAAAGAAAAAATTTTTTCTACTTTACGATTACGCACGGTCCCACACCATCGCATATACAGTGGAGATTATCAACTATTACACATGACAAAAGTTATTTTGCTTATCTTATAACCCTGACCTCGCCCCACGTGACTTTTATTTGTGTCAAGGACTGATGAAAATGCTTGCTGGGAAGAAATTTGAGACCAGGGCGCCTTTGATAACGGTGGTTACACAGTACCTAATACAGTGGGTCTACGTCATGGTTAATAGTGGGACTAGTAAAGCTCCTACAAAGATGGCAAAAATGCATAGACATAGATGGACAATTTGTTTAAACAGTGTAAAAAGAATTTTGTTAAAAAATTAAATGGTTTTAGAGAACTAGTCAAAAGTCCAACTACTTTCCGACCGTCCCTCGTAAAGTGAAAAAGTTATCCTTTTCTCATTTTCCCTATCAAAATGAAAGATGTCGAACTTGACAAAATGGCTGTTGATAAAGTTAGGAATTGTGTACATTTTAGCACAACAATCACAGTGTATAGTCCACTGTACGCACTAACTTCCGCTTGCGAGTAAGAAAACGAGTCAAAAAGGAGATTGAAGCCCGAAAACAGGTAAATAGTTCATATTAGATTGAATCGAGTTGGATTTATTTCGTATTATGGTGGAAGGTATATAAAAAATTATCATTCCTGGCGTATATCTACGGAAAGAACTCTATTTTCCGACGAAAATGCATTTGCTCACTTAATTTTCTCCAAATCGTCATTTTGATTGACTCCGAACAAAGATTTCAACCCTTAATATCTAGTAAAAAAACAAATCCTTTTAATATATTGAAGAATATTCATCTATGATCCCAAATATTACACGATACAGTGTGTTAAAACATCAGTTTAAAAATATCAACTATCAAACTGTCACTGGTGTTGCCTGCTCATTGCACGGTTGCTTGCTACCTCATAGTACGGTTGCTTTCGAGCACAACCATAAATCATGTACGGTTGTTTGAGAGCACCATGTATTGTAATTTTGTATATTTTTCGTTTTGAACAACGATTGATGGTGACTTTAGTGTCTAAATTTGCATACATTTAACTTTTTACATATACAATGCATTGAAGTGTTTTAGGAGTCGGTTAATAACCCAAAGTTGTAAAATAAATGCAACGTTTTGTATTTATAAACATGTTTTATTTTGTTTACAAATTGATCCTCAAAATCTTAAATAATCTTTTTTTTATACAAAATTTGCATATTTTCGAAGTTAATTTCATGTTGAATTTGGACTTAAATTGATATGGAAGACAGAGTGCGCTATACAAACACGTGGTTCATATAACATTTCTTTTTTTTTTTTTTGGTAGGTTGAGAATAAACATGGAAACATATTGCATCTATTGTGATTCGGAATCGAACCAGTTTTGTGAATTGATAGACCAAATGATTATTAAACATCTTGACCTAAACCTGAAAATGAAGACTATCAACAAATAAAAGCTACTTGTGAAGTCATACTCATTTTATGCCCCTGTATCGAAAGATCGGGGTATATTGTTTTACTCGTGTCTGTCTGTCTGTCTGTCTGTCTGTTTTATAAAAATGGCCATTTCGGAGGCATTGGTGTTTCACAAACACATCTTGTTTTTTTATTGTTTTTTTTTTTAAATTTAATACCATACATTAATGATCTAAAATTGGTTCATTTATTATTCATTATTGACCTTCATCTGAACAACTTTGTTACAATACCAATACCAATACCAAATCTTTAATGAAGTATTTAGGCCACCGGCCCATATACATATTTACATAGAAATACAATTTACAGAGTGATGTCATAATACATGTATTTTTCGTTAACCCTCTTCCAAATAGCAAAAATGTGTGGACTAGTCGAGATGGAAACTTTATGTAGATGAGATAAATGAATGAGATAAAGTTTACAGTCTGTCTGTCTGCCGCGGCCTTAGCGCAGTTAGTAGCGCATCTGACCCTCATTCGAGAGGTCCCGGGTTCGATACCCGGCCGCGGCTAATACCCTTTCTGACAAAATTGTCACCCACCAATGGGTTTGAAATCGTTAACCTAAGTGGGCGAGCAGCTGGAGGCTCGGTTAGGGTGTTGTGGTAGTACTGGTTTGAGAAACATCAGGAATCCATGGGTAGGTGCTCCAGCCGCCGCGATATGACCCTGGTAGTTGAAAACGGCGTAAAACCCCAATAAACTCAATTACAGTCTGTCTACTTTATAACACAGAAAATACTGAGGTAAAAGAAGAAAACGCTGCTTTTCATCAATTTTCTTCTTCCACAACGTTTTCTCGACATATTAACTGATCAGTCTTCAAACCTTGTCTTATTTAGTGAAGGGTTAAACTCCGATATAAACTGGATATGAATTTCACGTTTCTATTTCGTTTTTTTTTGCATTGAAAACGATGTATGACAAATAAAGTAATAAATATAGATATCTGCTTTCTCCGTTTTTGGATTGAGAAAACAAGTTTACTTTATTGTAGAATGTGACACCAAAGATCTGACCAAACATACGTTTGTCAAAGCATTGGCTTCACATCCACAACATTAGACAAATCTCATTAAAATTTGACATTTCCTAGATAGAAAGACGCATCGTAAAGTAACATATGATTCATTATGTGTGAACTATAAACAACTATCAACTTAATTCATCAATAATTTCTTTTCTAGGGTTGAATGCTTCAACTAAAAATTTCGATATTTTATATATTTCAGATTTATTCTTACACTCTAATATACGATAAAACTGTTGGTGGTTTCTATCATTAAGCCAATGATTCTTGAAAAACCTTTGTCTTAATATCTCATATGTATTACACTCAAAAAAGAAATGAAATTCGTCCTCAACAACAAATATATTATTACTTTCACATATTCTATAATATCTATACTGTCTGTCTAAGGCAAGATGTCTCCCCTTTTCGATCATGAGATTATGCGATGAGCATCTAAATTTTGCTAATCTTCTTTTGAATTTAGTATCCAATTTAATATTTAGATAGCTTTCTGGTGTTAATAGAGATTTGAAATATTTATAATGTGTAGCTTTTGGGGATTCATTACAGTTCGAGCTTGAATCCATTTGCATACTCAGGCGCCTTTAGATGCACCCTAAAATTGGAAAATATTGAGAAAAAGGAAGACAACTGCTGATTACCTGTATTTCACTTTTCCTTCTACTACAAAGGACTTTCAATTTTGCTGTGTGATATATCCCCTTTGAATTTTGAACAGTCCGTAATTCTATTGCTTTGGGAAGGGATGTATGTAAGTTTAATCATGGCTGTATTCTCATTGGCTTCCAGATTGTAATTTTGATTTTATTTTCTCAACAGGCTTAACACAAACAAAAGTTTTGCTAAATTTTATATGTGCTATTTCATTTTAAGGTTTTCGACTGCCTTTTAGATTTGTACCATGCAATGGTTTCATTCTGTAGTTAGAACAAAATTCCGTTGCCTTAATTCGACCTGGAAGCTCAAATGATTACAATGACATTCAAGACTATTTTGAAAACTCTAGATGCCCAGTTCCCAGTATCACTTATCACATTGGTACATCGTGCTATGGACCTTTGTTGTTATGATACAACATCCGTTTATGTCAAACAAATAAAGATCACCAAATAGAACTCGGTACGGTCGAAGCTATGGAAAAAGACTGCAGAGGGAAAATAATTCTGCGGTCTTTGATCAGAGGTTATCTTTATTCATGTTTGATCTTTGACACATATTGGCTTTTTTGGCTGACACATTAGCATGAAGATTGAAAGAATGGGGTTTACCGCCATTTTTTAAGTGTCTCAGTCTCTCAGTGGCACAGCCATAATTTTCTTTTCCTTCTTCTTCATGAAAATTTCGTCTAGCCCATCTATAACAAGAGATTCATGGATAATCTGAAACACAGTCATTTATATAGGTTTTTTTTGTCAAAAGACATTTAAAAACATCCAACTGGTGTTCTGACTCAAAGCTGTTCTATTGAGACTATGTAACTAGAGAATTATATAAATCATAGATACAATGTATTGTTTCAATGCATTTTTTGAAATTTTGACCATTAACAAAGCTACAATCAACTTTTTTTTAAACAGTTCTTTTATGCGAAGGTTCTCATATCAATTTTCAAATATTCCTATGAAAATTAATTGCTTAAAAACTATTTTCATAATAATCTTTTGACAAGAAAATACTACTGAGCTCTCATGTAACCGTACAGTGACATCGCATGCAACCGGACTAAAGTTTTCACAGATTGAGCAAGCAACCGTACAGTGAGGCGACAACACCAGTGGTGTTTGATAGTCGATATTTCTTAAATCAAAGCGTTCATGTCTGTTATTCTTTAGTTTTCTGGTGCTAAGATGGTATATCTTCAAAATAACAAAAGTATGTGCTCGAGTCGTATATAAGTTGTAAAGCTTTGAAATCGATGTTTGAAATCAATGAATGTGACATATTCGAAAAAAATTTGTGAGCAATCGCATTTTGTCTGAAAATGTAGCTTTTCTCAAAGGATAAACTGAGTAAATAACCTAGTTTATGTACATACAGCACATGCATGTAAAAATTCCTTCATTTTTCATTTTATGATTAACTATTTACCCGTTTCTTTGGCTGCAATCTAAACCTCGACTCGTTTCCTTACTCGCAAGCGGAAGTTAGTGCGGACAGTGGACTATACACTGTGACAATAGCACTTTCAGTATTTTCTTCATACAATGTTTCCCAAACCTTTTCTAAATAGATGGATGCCAAAACCAGATTTTTTTTTAGAAAAAGGCGGGAAATCAACCATCGCATTTTTAATAGCGCTATATAGATGTCTATCTGGAACATGACGTTTTCTTAGATCGCCTCGGGGTCTAAAAAAAGGTAAATTAAGCTTCATTTCTAGCCAGGTTAGATTCTGCAGAAATAGTGTTTCAGTGCATTTAGAATTATCGATAATATCAGAATCATACTTCTTTGTACTTCAATTATTGTTTTCCAATACTAAGGGTTACCATTTTCCCGTCATTTTACTGTCAGAAAATATCAATAATTGAACAATACAGTTCTCACCTGTGTCTAGTATTGAACGATCATGTACCGGGACGGCAACGTGTCGCTCTTCAACAAAAACCTCGTAAATGCTGCTTGTTCTAAGCTGCAGTTACGAGGTTTTTGTTGAAAAACAGCGAACGTCTGATTACTCGATGTGGATTAGCGTTTTACACCCTTCCATTGGACAAGATATTCTTTTATGAATCCAAATAAAATAATGAAAAATCAGAAGTTAAAAATTTGGATCTTTTTGTGGAATCAAATAAAAATCAAAATCGTTTATTCATACATTTTGTATAATTTCCAATTTAAATGCATTGGAAAAGTTACCCAATATTTCTAAAAGACGAGTACACTGTGTATCAATCACTTTATTTATAGCATAGTTCTTTATGACAAGTGTAGATTCCATATTCAGACATACACCTTTTACCCCTCACAAATATTGCGAATAAATGTAATATATTAGTTGCATTACAACATATTTCTCTACTCAACTATCGTGTATTTTCGACGCACCTTTGTGTGTGTGTGACAATTTAGATTCTTGACAAATAGAGCCACATATCGGACACTCGGCACACACAGTCTAACAAAGATGAAGCCTAGTTATATCCCAGTAGTATTCGGTCCAGGTCGATATTTATGAAGGGAGTCTGACTTGTTCAATATATTGTGGTGACAAGTTAGTGACAACAAACAAATGGTTATTGGATAGTTTTGAAATGGTTTCATTGGGCTTGTGTCTGCATGTTTGTGTACAAATTGTTGCAACAAGTAGAATTCAGAATGATGACTTCTTATTAGTTTTGGAAACGATATAATAAAGTATAACAAGTGCTTCAGACCGTGTTATAGAATACAGTTTGCAGGTAAAACATGTTAAAATTGTTTGTCTGGATATTGTTTATTATACATCATTACAAAAGGGAAACATTTTTGTTCGGAGTGTACCGAATGTCACCGTTTCAGAGTCAAATGTTGAAATGGTCTTTTACAACTCTTATTTGCTATAAAATGCGTCAACACTTTTCTGAATTGTTTAGGCAGTATAAAGAGGATCGTTTTTTCATTTTATGTGTACATGTAGTCAAAGGCTACTTTTTATGCGCAATTTTTCATTTATTCCATTGCAGAATCGTACGAGATAATTATTGGTGTAGTGAGCGCAGCCATGTTGATCGTACTCCTCATTCTATTTCTTATATACAGGTAAAGCACTTTTATTGCACAAAATTAAAACTATATCAAGAGACCTTTTGTAGTAATGCTCAGTCTCAAATTTTTGGCCAAATGCCTTCTTTATTAACCAAAACAGATTATCGTTGTTTGATTCGCCTTGTTTCATTGCACTTCACTGTAAATAGAGCACTATAGACTAGTTTAATATAGATTAGCACAGACTCATCGTAGTCTTTATACACTAGCAGAGCTAGTGGTGCCCCAAGCGGGGGAAATTACCTAAGATAGATAGAAGGCATTTTGCCGAAATTTTGAGTCTGGGGACTTTTACAAAATGTTATAATCAGTTCTCTTTGGAACTATATGTATTTTCAAAGGGAGCTATATCATAAAGTTGTTATTTTAGGAAAGATGACTAAATTCCATCGAAATAGTTTCATATTGTTCAATTCATTTTGTGTTACCAACACAATGGACCAACATAATGGATGCATGAAGGTTTTAAGCTTCTGGTAGACTATCTAAATTATCCCTTTAATCCTCGAAATACAATGCAGATGTACAATCGTGCATATTATGATATAAGCATTTTAAACTTTAATATCCAACGCATTAAAAAAGTATGCTTGTTTTGTCAGTGCTGCGTTTTTACCCAATTGTCAATAGAGAAAACGCATAAATTTATGTGTCGCTTTTCTCTTGAACTGATTACTCAGCTGTTCAACTGATTGCAAAAAAGTTATCAATATTTATGTTAAATTACTCTTTCGAAGAAAATAGATCTAGTTAACTATCAATATTTTTCCTAAATTTCTGACAGATGGTATCGTGGAGAACAGAGTTTGAAGAACTTGTGGAAGGTGAACTATGAAGATCTGTGTTTCACTGTGGGTAGAAAGGGGAGGTCATCGTCAGGACATGTATGTACTAGGATACTTCTAAGAGCTACTTACAATAAGATCAGATGTGCGCATTTTCAACCAACATGTTCCTGATCATAAACAGTTCTCTCCAACAATCAAGATTATGCACTAAAGGAAAATGAACAAGATTTGCCCACAAAAAACTCGAATGGCTAGACTCCACTGTTGCAACCTAGGGTTCTTGAATAAAAATTGCGGATGAAGAATATCGTATTGACATGGAAGTGGACAGATGGTTTAAACATAAGAGTTACCGTTACGCTAAAACGGACATTTTGCTAAGTCTATTCGACTTTTGATTAGTCTTAGAAGACGGAGAAAACGCCAACCAGATGTTGCATTTGGACAAAAACAACACAACAATAAATTATGAAAAACAAGATAAAGATTACCTTAGAGTGAAAAAATACAAACCTAGTCATTCTGCTCAGACTAAATAAGGTCGATACTTTTCACATTTTCAAGAAGGTCCAGTTTAGCTTGACAGGTCACGTATATAATCAACTTTATGCTTTGTAGGAACATACAAGCCGTAGATCTATAATTACATATATTCCATGTATTACTTCTGTCATTTTCAGCTTTCTGATCGATCTTTACCGAGTAACGGAACCATCAATTGTGGTAGTATGCGGGGAACCATCGTGAGCGGAAGTTCCGGTCATCATAACATGATCACGCGGGGTCAAATATTTACTACAGTCGGGATATATAAGGGGGAAATAGTGGCGGTCAAGATGAGTAAACGTAAACGAATCAGCACTGACCGAGGATTCATGATTGAAATGAAAAATGTGAGTTGATATTAACCCTTTCCCAAACGACAAAGTCTAAGACGGTTCCAATTTGAAAGCTGCTGCAGACGACAAAATGGAGGTTTGTCGGACCGTATTTGGTACAAAAACGAATATGGTACAAATTTGTACCATATTCGGCCGAATATGGTACAACTGTCTAATTGCACCATATACGTATCTGCAGTTTTGGGGTAAAATGCCTAACCGAATATGGTACAATGTTTGTACCATATTCGGTCGAAAATTGTGCCGTATTCGGTCCGAATATGGTACAAATGTACCATATTCGGTCGAATATTGTAAAAATGTACCATATTCGTTTTGTACCAAATACGGTCCGACAGTGCTAAATAGCAGACATTCTACAGCGTATTTTTTCACTTCAAAATCCATGTAAAGTGTGGTTAGGTTAGCTGTTTCTGTTACTGCTGACGACGACGACGACGACGACGACGATGATGATGATGATGATGATGATGATGATGATGATGATGATGATGATGATGATGATGATGATGATGATGATGATGATGATACTTTTGTCACTTCCAATATTAGGTTAATAAAATGTATTTGAGTTTGAAAAAAGTTTACACATCGGCAGACTATTTCATTTATTAAGAAATATATAATTTATGTACCATATACGTAGGCCATTTTCATTTTATGAGTTTTTTTGGTATGTACCAAATACGTTTTGGCGAGCGTAGAAAAACTTATTCCAACCGAATATGGTACAATCAGAAAATTGTACCGTATTCGGTCCGAATATGGTACAAATGTACTATATTCGTTTATGGTACAAATGTACCATATTCGTTTTTGTACCAAATACGTTCCGACAGAGGTTGTCATAGAATTTCTGAAAAATACAAAATGGAAAATATTGAGGCAAAAGGAGAAAATGCTGATTATCAGCATTTTCTTCTTTTGCCTCAGTGTTTTCCTAAAATTATTTTTATTTGGGGGTCGTCAAATCCAGGTCTTGTTTGGGAGAGGGTTAATACGTTCCTGTTACCATGGTCAAAATTTACAATACACATGCTTATGCATTTATATCTAAAGAAAATTTTGGCATTTGGTAACCAATTTTAAATTTTTGGGGTCATTTTGGTAAAGAAATAAACCTATATCAGCGTTTTGGGTTTTAAAATGTTAGATCTACTTTGAGTTTGACGAATGATCGCCGAAAGTCGAATTTTATCAGTGTATGAGAATTGAGAATCAAATAGCCGATTTTTACATACTGAATGTCGTCTTCTTCTCAACACTTTTGTTGTTTTTGAAATCGAAATCTTTATAGAATAAAGAAACATAAGGTGTAGATGGATTGTCGATTAAAGAACGTAAATGTTCTTTATGGTGCATAACATTATTTTACTATTTTATGTTTAAGATGATAGAGTTGAAGCATACAAATTTGACAAACTTCCTTGGTGTGTGTACGACCCCGGAGAAAGTATGTTCTGTCTGGGAGTATTGTAACAAAGGCAGTATTCAGGTAAATAGAGATCTATTGGATTATTCTGTGCCGATTATTTTTTAAGTTACACGTTCGAGAAGGACCGGCTCTAGTCCACCCTATTGAGTTTCATTCGACGTCGGGATGTTTCGTGTGAATTCGTTAACATTTTCAAAATTTAGTTACGTACTCGAACCTGTTCGGGCGACGTTGTAAACATTCTGTGATGGAATTTTCCGCCGCCAAATGTTTACGACGTCGCATGAAGAATTCCGATGTCGCTGAATCTCATTTGGGCTGGACTACCTTAATCGTGTGATCTTAATAATGCGTATATTTAACTCTACCTTTGAAATAAATTATGTTCTATTGTAGTTTATGGCAGGACCGATATTAAAACATTAAAATGCAAATGATGAATATGACACATAATTGCGTATACCAATTATTTGCACAAGAATACAAGAAAAGATTAAGGAACAACTTTTTTGATTCAACTCTCAGAGGAGGTATTCTGGAACCAGTCTAGTTGCCAGTAAGACATAATTATCAATCCGGCTAGTAATAAATGTAGAATACAATTGTTGGTGATTACGGCCCCTGATTCTTTATAATGTGTTTATGTATTAAGAACCCATACAAATCGTTGATGTAGTATGAAATATCTATTGTTCTTGTTACTTTTCCAGGACGTGATAGAAAATGACGACATTCGACTAGACACCATGTTCAAACTGTCATTTGCCATCGACATTTGTCAGGTAAATTGATTATAATATCCTTCAAACACCATTCCATAGTGAGAATAAATCTCAATCCATCTGCTGCTTGTCCGTCGAAGCCGAATATACAGGTTTACGCCTCTGTTGCAACAGTGTAACACGCTAATGAAGAAAAAGGAAATATGATCAGTGCGCTTTAGTATCCTTAAATAACCATTTCGATTCCCTTCTGCATTTAGCTATCATCAGACCAAATATCATTCTACAGTGTCGACATTGCTTCCCCGTATTGCAGGGTTTGGAGTATATTCACAAGAGCCACACCAAGTTTCACGGTAAAGTACAGTAGTATTGTAACGTTGGTCACGTCCGAAAATGCCGTAACTACAGCTTTCATAAGCTGTATTTACCTCATTTTTGAACGTGACTAGATCTAATGGTGTGTTGATGTAAAATCAGACCAAACATTTTTTATTGTGATGACATTGCTTTCCCCGTATTTCAGGGTTTGGAGTATATTCACAAGAGCCACATAAAGTTCCACGGTAAACTACAGAGCTCTAACTGTGTTATAGACAGTCGGTGGGTATGTAAACTGACTGACTTTGGTGTACGGAGATTGTCATCATTGTTAGATGATACGGAAGAGGAACTAGGGGAACATGCGTACTACGCACGTGAGTTACGAACCCTTTCCCGATAAGTTCTATTTCATTACATCAGAAAACTCTATATCATAATGAAGTATTATTGTAAATAATACGTTTTATGCTCCTTTTGAAATTATAGTGCAAGTGTATTGGGCCAAACCGTAGTAAAACAAAGGGTAAACATTGGGCCAATACCTTTATCTGCACTACCCTGTATAACGCTAATGCTAATGAGGAACAAGCTAATCGGCTTATCAGTGTGTAGTATTCTATCACGTGACTCTACTTGTCTTTCTTTGTTTATATGCTGCCAGCACCTTTTTGCAATGGAAGTTTTATTTGTCGAATTAGAATTGGTATTTTGAGCCGACAAGGAAATTATTTGAACGACAAATGATACAATAATAAAGGAATACTAGAAGAGGAAAAATAAACTAAACTATGAGCTAAACTTTGTTACGAAGTGATTACGAAGGAAAACGTTTAACGATTCGGCATTCGTGTACCGAATTTTCGTTGTGTAATGGCAGCCTCCTTCGTAGTTGAGCTTATCGGACATGCGTACATCAGACTGGAATAATGTGTAAACAGTGATGGTTCATTCTACAATCTGTAATTGGATTGCCCTGTGCAGATCGTGTTAGAATGACAGTCGACAGGTTTGCGAAAGCCAATTTAAGTAGTGGCCTAGATGTGTGTTTTCATCAAATTGGAAGTAATGCCTTCATGACAAAGAACACAGCGTCAATCGCGAGGGTTACATGACTTTCGCAAACTTTTGATTCTGGGGCACGGTATGAAAGAAGTGTTTGTTGGCCAGGCTCTGTGTCGAGATCCGAGGCGGCCCTCAGGTTTTACTGCGGAAGTGATTGAGATAAACAATTAGACAGTTGATTAGTGCTTTCCCAAACATTAGATTTTGGAAAGATCGTGGTTTCTGGGGAGATCCACAATACTTGGCCCAAGATGCCGTGCATTTTGTCGGGCGTAGCAGTGGGGGAAGTCCATCCCTGATGTTCAAGTTCATGCGAAGCGGCAAGTGTGCCATACTAACCAAGGACATCTAAACGATTAAGGCCAGTATCTTTTCAAAATGTATAATTTCATTGAGGACGTCTTTGTAGTCTAGGTTAAGGCAATTTAGACAAGGTTTTTGACTTAGATAAGCACATTTTTAAGAAAGAAAGGATCCTTATGGATGAAAACAATAAAGACAATGATAAGTAAATTAAGTAAATAAATGCATGAAAAATAATACATATATGAATGCATAGAAATGGCACATCAATAAGTTAAAATGTGCATGACGCATTTGAGTTAAGGAATTTCAAAGGTAACCAAAGCAGTTAAACCTTCAAAGCTTCGGCCATAAGTTATATTTTTTTGTGTGTGTCAAATACTTCCAGCATCGAAGTTTGATGTCACAGGTTGTAACAAGTAAATGAGGTTCACGGGTAAGTTTTGATAACTCAGGGTAACGAAGGCTTTACACTTATTTGTAGAGAACCCTGTGTATTCTACCTTACCGAATGTATGGATAAACAATCTGTGTAAAAGTCAAGTAAAGATCAAGGATTAAATCGAAGTCAATGTGGCCTTCAAAGTTTGGGCCATCAAAGTCTTGACATAATAATTAACGTGTATATCAATTACGGTATGTAGGCTACAAATGGTTGAGTAGGCAATCAATCGAAGTGATTTTGGCATTCAAAGTTTCGGCTATTAAAGGTTTTATTTGGCGTCAAATACTCCCAGCATCAATATTTGATTTCACAGGTTGTAACAAGTAATTGAGGTTCATGGATAAGTTTTGATGATACTGGGTAACGAAGGCTTTACATTTATCTGTAGAGAACCCTGTGTATCCAACCTTACCGAAAGTCTGTAGAACATGGAAATATTATTTGTATAAAAGTCAAGTAAAGATCAAAGATTCAATCGAAGTGATTTTGGCCTTCAAAGTTTCGGCTATTATAGATTTTATTTGGTGTCAAATACCCCCAGCATCGATATTTGATGTCACAGGTTGTAATAAGTAATTGATGTTCACGAGTAAGTTTTGATGATACTGGGTAACGAAGGCTTAACATTTATCTGTAGAGAATCCTGTGTATTCTACCTTTAGAATGTCTTTAGAACATGGAAATACAACATGTATAAAAGTCAAGTAAATATCAAGGATTCAATCGAAGTGAATTTGGCCTCCAACGTTTCGGCCATCAGATTGAATTTGGCCTTCAAAGTTTCGGCCATCGAAGTGAATTTGGCCCTCGAAGTTTCGGCCATCGAAGTGAATTTGGCCTTCAAAGTTTCGGCCATCGAAGTGAATTTGGCCCTCGAAGTTTCGGCCATCGAAGTGAATTTGGCCTTCAAAGTTTCGGCCATCGACGTGAATTTGGCCTTCAAAGTTTCGGCCATCGAGGTCTTGACATGATTGACATCAATTATGCAGGTTACATATGTGACAGCAACAAATGGTTGAGTTGGCAATCAATGGGAAGATTTCAGCTTAGGGGATAAAGGGTGTAAAGATATTATTGCTATTTATGGGTTTTCCTTTCAGGAACAATGTCAAATGGAGTGGCTCGGGAGATGCTAATAGGGCAAGGAAGAGCGAAACAATTTCGATATCAAAGGGCGAGTCCATAGACAACACAAAACTCGCGACGGCCATACTAGAGCAGTTATCGACAATAACGAGCGAGCAGACCAGACAACATACACTCGCTGACAGACGAACCACAACGAGGTCCCTCGTCGCTACAGACGGACACAACATTACACTACGAGAAGAACGCTGGAACCTCTAATATATGGGACTTGATTGCCTAATTAATTAATTCAGGGGAGCTAGCATCACACACTCCAAAGCCTAAAATGTAACTTAAATATGGTATTCCTCTTAGAAAATGCAGACTATCAGCATTTTCTCTTTTGCCAAACTACTTTCCCAGCCTTGTCTATAAGAGAGGCAAAACCTGCATTTGGTTGGTAAAGGGTTTAATCCTTTCCCAAACAGAATAGAATTGGACCATTTCAATTTTAAAAGAGTTGTAGAAGTCAAAATTGAAAATTATACATTAACTTGTGTACAATATCACACATAAAATATTTAGAAAGCATTTTCTAAAAGAAGCATGTAAAACAGTTCCTTTTAGGCAAGAGTGAAAGCATTTATCTTAATCTGCTCCGTTATTTACACAATCCGCTCCATTATAGACATATCCCACACCTTCATTTACAGCGGTCCCACGATAAAATGATCCCCGCCACAATAAAGAGCATACCAATTTACTAATTTTAGGTTACACTGGTCTAAACGAAATCGATGATAATCAGTATTTTTATGTATGATTGTCGGGTTGCTTTTCACGTGCGTTTTTTCCAGTGGCATGTTTTTAAAAGATAAAAGATAATGAATCAGCGCTGCAAAATAGACGGTTGTCTAAGATTATATAGCATATGGGATAGCGAAGGGTCGGATCGCAAGCCACTTTTTCTTCCTCACGTTTTGAAAATTATGTTTCATCTTCTATTGGCTAAATCCCTAAAAGTAATCAAAAGGATTTCCGGATAATACATGATCTTAGTTATCCTAATTAGTCTTCTGTGAACAGCCATATTCACATAGAAATCGCTTGTATCCGCTCCTTGACACCATAATCTCTACACAGCCAAACAATTTTGTCAAACTGTTTAATGGCAAAGTCCGACATTGAAGATGCATTTTGGCTTATTTCAATCCATTCAAAAGATTTCTTATTACTAGGGTTCCTTTGAATTATGAATTCTACTATGAATTAGTAATTGGGGCCAGTAGTAGTTTTCAGATTTCTGAAAAAATTGTACAGCACTTCAATGAATTATGCACACTTTTAGTGCCGTGGGCATGTCACACATCTTGGACATCTTTTTCTTTGCTGGTCACCAAGTTCCCCTAAATGACGAAAAGACCTAGCTATGTTTATGTTTGTCAAGATATAAAGGTTCCAATCCAGTTGAAGAAAAATGTCGCTACAACAACTTTGCCGACAATCTATGGGATTAAGGTTGACTCTAAGACTATGGAATGTCGTCTACCAGCAAAAAAAAGGGGGTGGAAAAGGGCAAACTGCACACATGCTCCGGGAGCAATCGGATTCGCAGCGATATGTGGGTCAGAGTGGTTTGCAGAAAAATGGTACACCGTATTAGCTGCATACCAAATTTGCATTAAAGAATCATTCCCAATTGTCCTTGCAGTTGAAATTTAGTTACATAAATTACCAAGAATTTTGAATTAACAAAAAAAAAAAATAAAAAAATAAAATTGTCGGATGATCAAGCTGTGGTAGTTATATTAAATAAAAACCAAACAAGGACAGAACCCTTATAAATTGCTTAGACGCTTCGTCACTGGTCAGTATTACTCTGACACATTATAGCAACGTCAGATCAAAACATTCAGCAAGAAACAAAACTTCAGTACTGACGACCTGTCTTGTTTTAATTTCCAGGCAGCGTTCACCGCAGCCCCATACCTGCAACCTCATAACTAAGACAATTCTTTCCAGTGCATCTGATACACATTTGACGACCAAAGCCACTAAACTTCTACAAGTTTCATTGAGCCATTGATCTAACCATTGGTGTTGAAATTTCAATACAGTCACACGTTATATAAGAACGAATCCGTGCACACGCTCGTTAAAGGGACATAACATTCCGATTTCCCCTTTAAAGTATGTTTTGATGCAAATATTGGTTATTCTAATGCGTAGAAGTGCTATTGGTTTTTTGAAGTTGTCATTTATAAGCGAAAAATATACCTGTAAAGTTGAGACAGAAATGACAAATTCCATATAAATCTGAACTGTTGTCCACAACTATTTATTACATTTTAGCACAAAATATATTTTTCTCATAAACGGTTCAATATTTTGGCTTGAAATTTTAAGAATTTTCATAAGAAAATCTGCTCTTTCAGATGAAAACAAAAGTAAAATTTATGAAAAATGATGTGAAATGTCACTTTAAGAAGAAAGACAACGTCCGCTTCCCAAGTTAAAAAAAAACCGACTTTGACAAACGTGCAAATCCCAAAATTACTTTGTAGACTAGTAGGCCAGATTATGTCTGCTACTGGTTTTCTTCGGCTCTGTAAATAGAATTATATAACGAAGTTTTATCAATTAAATGTTAGATTAAGTCTGGGATGTACAATTGATGTACATAAAAAGTGATGATAAAGAGTGATGCTGGCTTTCCATTTATATAAGTTACCATAGTTTAATTGATATTTAATTGATATTTACTGTTTAAAATATATTGCTCTGTTTATTATTTTACTGTTGAGGTGTCTAAAAGAACTACATGTTGGGAGTTAACATGACAGAAGCAGTGTTTGCCATATTATCCGTGTGTTAGCTCCACAAATGGAAACAACGAACAGTAGCGGATGGTCCCAGGGAGGTCAGATTATGTCTGCTTCCTAGGAATCCCCCCATTGTCTAATACCTGCGTAAACGTTCTGAGGTTATACTTCATGTTTTTAGGTGGTGATATGTTTTTTTTGTTGTTGTAACAACGGCAAAAAGCTTCCAATCCAGCCGATCCTTGGGTGGCCGGATCATCAAGGTGGCTTGTGCAACCTTGATAATCTGTGGCATGTTTTTGTGTCCACCTTATTTTTCTAGTCTAAAATTCTTCTCTTGTCATTCTTAGCAAAGCTTTAGCATTAGGGGGATGTGGACGATGAGTTAATATGTATTTGTTTAAGTATACACATCCCCCATTTTATGTAATGGATTACGTTAAATATTTAGTCATTAATAAATGACAATTTTCACCATAATTGGTATTTTGTTATTATTATAAAGAAAAATAACAAGCGACGGATAGGCTGGATCTGGATTGGAAATAAAACATACTGTGCATTATGTGGTACTGTATGATTGCATGAAAAATAGAATAATGTTTGTTGATTTATGCTCGTCAGTTGCCAATAGGCACATAGGTAGTGAGTCTATTTCAAATGGAGAGCATAATGAAGTATTATTGTAAATAATACGTTTTATGCTCCTTTTGAAATTATAGTGCAAGTGTATTGGGCCAAACCGTAGTAAAACAAAGGGTAAACATTGGGCCAATACCTTTATCTGCACTACCCTGTATAACGCTAATGCTAATGAGGAACAAGCTAATCGGCTTATCAGTGTGTAGTATTCTATCACGTGACTCTACTTGTCTTTCTTTGTTTATATGCTGCCAGCACCTTTTTGCAATGGAAGTTTTATTTGTCGAACCCGCCTCCATCCCCATTTCACCTCCAAGTAAAAGGACGAAGGGCCGGACACGCATTTCACTCTGGATGGCCTGTCCGACTCTTTATTCTTTTCCTTGTCAGAAGTATGCATAAGGTTAAGTGTAGGACAATTTTGTTATTCAGAATGACATGTTTGGCATGTTTTTGTGTCCACCTTATTTTTCTAGTCTAAAATTCTTCTCTTGTCATTCTTAGCAAAGCTTTAGCATTAGGGGGATGTGGACGATGAGTTAATATGTATTTGTTTAAGTATACACATCCCCCATTTTATGTAATGGATTACGTTAAATATTTAGTCATTAATAAATGACAATTTTCACCATAATTGGTATTTTGTTATTATTATAAAGAAAAATAACAAGCGACGGATAGGCTGGATCTGGATTGGAAATAAAACATACTGTGCATTATGTGGTACTGTATGATTGCATGAAAAATAGAATAATGTTTGTTGATTTATGCTCGTCAGTTGCCAATAGGCACATAGGTAGTGAGTCTATTTCAAATGGAGAGCATAAATAGCTGTAACTTGCATATTCACTATAAATCGTTAGCAATAACAGAAGGTTTAATTGATATCGGTTTACATCCGTTTTCAACTGCTATGCTCATATAGCGGTGGGCAATAACATTAAGGGTCCGCTAAACAGTTTGACAGTGAATTTGTGCCATTGCTGGCTCCAAGTTAAACTAGTCTTTCAATGAAAACGTGTTTTATGTTCTGTTACATCATGATTATAACATGCCATAGGCATATTTCATTTGACAGAGCGAACAAAGTTGAGCACCAAAATCATCAAGACAAGTCGAAAATTTGGCGTTTCTCCCAAAAACCAGCAACTTTCTCTAGACAACAAATTTTCTTCTTTGAGATATGCCAATATAATGTGCACATTCTAATCCAGGTAGTACTACCTTCATATGTCACAGCGCTTTTCATGATATTCCCCAAAGACCACTCCCGCCCATGCTTTTTCATCGGACGCCATTTGCAAAATCCATCGACTCCTATTCAGTAGTGTTTTGGGCGCATGAAAAATAGACAGCGTAAAGAAATGAAGTGCACCTGTAAACCTGATTCTTTGTTGATTTTCAAGTATGATTTACATCGATCGCGTCTTCACCTTCATTGTATAATCGTCGTTTTAAATGTCACTCAATCCTTTCCGGCCCGTTCGTCTTCCATCTTCAAAACAGTGGATTTATACGCGTATATTCGTATCTTTGATTAAAGTTATTTTTCGTGACTATTATCGAGCTTTTCAATTGTAATTATCCTATTTATTATATTTGCAAATATTTATAAAATTTCGATCGGTAAATCAACAAAAAATATTTCGCAAACTTAGGAACTATTTTCAGCGTTATTTGGTTGTGCCGGGAACCAGCAACCTCGAATTTGTAAACAGAAAAATGCACTGAACAGATCTGCGTAAAAAAACATATTTAATGGCCAGTGATTTGTCAGAAACATTAGAATTGATATTTGAAAGGTGGTGTGCGTATTACTTTTCTTCGACTTTCAAAGAATTTGGCTATGCCATGCATAAATATGAAATAATTTGCACCGGAAGTGGACTGTGATTATGGTTTGAAAATTGTTTAAAAAACATTTTATTTCGCAATGACAAAACGTGCATGCATACTTAATACAATATGCATTCCATCACTAGACAAATTAATATCTTTAACGATATATCAAATGAAATCATAGTGTGCTATTATTTAAAGGGGGACGAGCTAGGCTGTCGAAAATGCAAATGGCACAATAATTACAAACCAGAAATAACGTATGAAATTACCAACCTGAAGGGGTAGATCATTTATGTCCATTGTTAGCACTCCACGAGCTTAAAATCCAAGTCAATTAATAACATGCTGGCGTCCTTGTTTTTGTTTTGTAACCGCTACATATGCCCAACCTTCAAAAATCAATTACGTCAGAGATACGTCATCTGTGCTCAGCGAGATTTAACACACCGTACAACCGGCCGCGTCGAAAGTCAGCGAAGACAGATTCGGCATCTGATGTCATGTGCATTGTAGGTCAAATGAATTTACTTTTATAAATAAACGAAAGGATCTTTGGTATTCTATAGTTGATAAATACGCGTATAAATGTTCAGTGCTTGTACAAAATAAACATTTTCACGTATTCCTCGAAAATAAGGTCACAGTCATCGACACAGCCGGTTGTACAGTGTGTTAATACCGCGAAGGTGTGTCTCGTTGACCTTGACCTTGTCTTGTTTTGAAGTAAAAATAGAATGTGTAAACACGCTTGTAAAGGATTGACCTATAGCATAGGAAATATGGTTATTCGCCGAGATTGAGGTTTTTATGCATTTCTAATTGTTTTTCCATGCACAAATATGAATTCCCGAACAGTTCGGAAGCATAAAAACATAGAATGAGCCCCTTTAAGAAATGTATGGTGTAGAGCAACGGCCGTTACAAATTAGTAGCGTCCTGATATGTGTCATGTTTTTTTTTTGATAATTTTCTTTGCAATTACCGAGCAATACAACATAACAACAAAGGGTATGTTATGCTAACTTATGACAAAATTTTGATAACAAGATACATTGAAAACATTTTTACACTTTTTGAATCAATATGAAAAATGTAAGTGGTGTTTCCGTAGAAAATGGGGAAAGGTTATTATTATCATGTGACATATGTCTTCACTGTAGGAACCAGCATTGATTTATTCCAGTTCATCAAATAAAGAAAAATAACAATTTTATTAGAAAAGTTACTTTGACTGCTGGAAATATGACCAAATTATTTAACCATACATAGTGTTGCAAAAAATAGTTCCACCTTGAATTTCATATGAAAAATGAAGAAATCTCAAAAGTTTATTTCGTAAATGCACGTTTTTCGAAGAAAGTAACTTCGTGTAAGTAGTAGTACTACCAAGTTTAGACCTCGGTGTATGTTTGTGTGAAAAACTAGCAAACTTTATTCAAGGATAACTATACACATGTTATCGGTTTTCCAAGAAGTCGTCGTTTTTCGCAATATTTTGATTATACTTTACAAAGTAAACCAGAATTAAGCTGCTTAACATCTTCTACTCATGTAGAGCTTTAATTTTATATATAATATGGCAAATGCGTGTTAAGAATAAATGCAAAAATTAATTTTGAATTGTATGTAGATACCGGATTTACATGAACCTCAACTTGTACTTTATCTGTTACATGCATTGTAATCGCATTTCAAAATGAAAATAACAAGACAGTATTATACAGTAACATGCAACAATCAGGAATTTAGATAAATATGCAGTACGCGTATTTTGCAACCCAGTTTATTTCTCTTCCCTCTGCAGTGTTTATCTTTGTTTATTCTAATGCTTCCCATGTTAAAGATCTTTCTTATGAAAACTTATTTCAGGATTATTTTGGACTGCCCCCGAAGTTCTCCGGAAGATTCTGAAGCGTGAGTCATGTCCCGGATCACAGGCATCAGATGTATACGCCCTCGGGATAATACTGAAGGAAATATTGTGTAGAAACGAGCCGTATGGGGAGGAGACCTATAAATCACCAAAAGGTACATACAGTCGACACTCGTTGTGTCGAAGTCGAAGAAGCCGTCAAAATATCTCGATATATCCGGAGTTCGATTTATACGATTTTGTTCAGTTTCGAATAAAATGCCATTTTTGTGCGTTTATAATTGAAATATAGTGGGAAAAGGAAAGAAATTGCTCGAAACGAGCAATTTCTATCCTTTTCCTACTAAATTTCAATGTCCATATTTATTTCGAAATTACTTTGTTTAAACTTTTTGATATCGATTGGTGAGGACGAGGCCAGACTTTCACTTCGACTTACGCGGAAATTCGACATATCCGATGTCGACACAACGAGAGTCGACTGTATAAGACTGATAAGCTAATGTAACTTCAAAGAGACGACGAGTTTTAAAACGAGCATTGCCTTCAAGAGGCTTAATTTCAAAGAACATTTTCTTATATGCTTCACTTAATATTACACTGATAGCGGATGACAATGAAAAATAAATTGGACAAATACATTGGACAAAATAAAATATATGTGGACACATACTAATTTTAAAATCGAATCGAAAACATGGACTAACTATTGTATCCCAAATAAGACTTTTTTCATTCCATGGGTGGATGTGCGGAGTGTTATTTTAATATAGACGTGGCAATACAATAGTTTTGTTCAAATTCCAGAAATAATCGAAGAGATTGCATATCCTAAGAATCCCGACTATCCACTCCGTCCAGAGCTCGGTAGTCTGGAGGTTGATGGCGATAATGACCGAGTGAATCTCGAGTTCTTGATTAGTAAATGTTGGGAGGAAGACACCGAACAACGACCCTCCAGTAAACGTGTACTCCGGGCACTAAACAAAATAAATCCGTACAAGTAAGACAAATCTTCGCCTTAAGGTATATAACCCATCATTAAATACACCACTTTCTAGTCATGCGCCATGCATCAAATTACACACACTTGTAAATACACTTCAAATAAGTTGATTCACCGTGCCAAATTTGAAGATTATGCTTCAAGAAGAAAATAATTTACAAATATTTTTTAACTCTATATTCATATGCAAGGGAGGTAATATTTTGAACATTTTTGTCAAATATTTCCATGAGTATGCATTAACTCAAAATTTAAACCGTTCGAAATGCTTATGTATGTATTTGGAATGAAAATGTTACACAGTTTAGGAATTACTGGCAGTTTTCAAATTTTAACTCTGGCTCATTGGTGTTAATGATAGGTTGTATAGGTTAAGATTTTTAACATTTGTTTAATCGTCCAAACGGCCACATAACATTTTTGCCACACCCTTACTTGGTTACCACGAATATAGATGTAGATACAGACTCCATGGCGCAGTAGGCCAACACCAAAAACTAGCGCTTTAAAGAACCAATGAAAAACAACAAAACAACAACAAAAACCACCACCACCACCACGTTTGTTCCATAAAATCGAAAGATAAACGTTAAGCGCTCTTTATATTTAGTTATATATAAGATATCTTTCCTGGTAACCAATGATCTATTCTCTCACATTGTAAGATGTTTTGTTGATGTTCATGTAACTACAAACCTGAAACTTGAAGCAGGAATATTAAGGTAGTCAACCCCTAATTAGTTTCACACGACATCGGAATTATTCGGGTGCGATCGAAAACATTCGGCGGTGGAACTCTCCACCGCCAAATGTTTACGACCATGCCCGAATTGTTTCGGATACGAAACGACACAGCTCAAAAAAGGCCGATGTTTTATGAATCTCAAAATGACGACATTACTGATATTCTACCTCATAAGCACTAGATCTATGTTTTGTATTTTCTCTTTCTGTGTCTATAGGAAGTCTAGCGTTGTAGACAACATGATAGTGATGATGGAGAAGTATACCAACAACCTAGAGGAGCTGGTTGCTGAGAGGACAGAACAGCTACAGGATGAAAAACGGAAAACAGACCAGCTACTGTATAGGATGCTGCCCAGGTATGTACACATTGTATACCAACAACCTAGAGGAGCTGGTTGCTGAGAGGACAGAACAACTACAGGATGAAAAACGGAAAACAGACCAGCTACTGTACAAAATGCTGCCCAGGTATGTACACATTGTATACCAACAACGTAGAGGAGCTGGTCGCTGAGAGGACAGAACAACTACAGGATGAAAAACGGAAAACAGACCAGCTTCTATACAGGATGCTGCCCAGGTATGTACACATTGTATACCAACAACCTAGAGGAGCTGGTTGCTGAGAGGACAGAACAATTACAGGATGAAAAACGGAAAACAGACCAGCTACTGTACAAAATGCTGCCCAGGTATGTACACATTGTATACCAACAACCTAGAGGAACTGGTGGCTGAGAGGACAGAACAGCTACAGGATGAAAAACGGAAAACAGACCAGCTTCTATACAGGATGCTGCCCAGGTATGTACACATTGTATACCAACAACCTAGAGGAGCTGGTTGCTGAGAGGACAGAACAACTACAGGATGAAAAACGGAAAACAGACCAGCTTCTATACAGGATGCTGCCCAGGTATGTACACATTGTATACCAACAACCTAGAGGAGCTGGTTGCTGAGAGGACAGAACAACTACAGGATGAAAAACGGAAAACAGACCAGATTCTATACAGAATGCTGCCCAGGTATGTACACATTGTATACCAACAACCTAGAGGAGCTGGTTGCTGAGAGGACAGAACAACTACAGGATGAAAAACGGAAAACAGACCAGATTCTATACAGAATGCTGCCCAGGTATGTACACATTGTATACCAACAACCTAGAGGAGCTGGTTGCTGAGAGGACAGAACAACTACAGGATGAAAAACGGAAAACAGACCAGTTACTATACAGGATGCTGCCCAGGTATGTACACATTGTATACCAACAACCTAGAGGAGCTGGTTGCTGAGAGGACAGAACAACTACAGGATGAAAAACGGAAAACAGACCAGCTTCTATACAGGATGCTGCCCAGGTATGTACACATTGTATACCAACAACCTAGAGGAGCTGGTTGCTGAGAGGACAGAACAACTACAGGATGAAAAACGGAAAACAGACCAGCTTCTATACAGGATGCTGCCCAGGTATGTACACATTGTATACCAACAACCTAGAGGAACTGGTGGCTGAGAGGACAGAACAACTACAGGATGAAAAACGGAAAACAGACCAGCTTCTATACAGGATGCTGCCCAGGTTTGTACACATTAGACTTTTATATCATTCGAAGTATTTCTATGAATGGTATCAATTCATGGCATTTTTTGTCATTGTTGACTGCAGGAATGTTCAAGCAAACAAAAACGTAAAAGGTTTCATGCAAGAAGGACTAAAAGAACTTCAATTGAAAATTCCTTGGCAATAAATAATCTAGCTATGCAGGTAGACCATTCCATACGATATTTCTTGAATATATCTTTTACTTCTTGCAACTTAACATTGGTCCCTTTAAAAGATAAATGATTAGATTAAAGTGGCATTTCACATTTATTTCATTTTTCAAAAGTATGTCTTGATGCAAAGATTGATTAATCTAATGCGTAGAAATGCTATGAGCTTTTTGAAAGTGTTATTTATAAGCGAAAAAAATACGCCTCAAAAGTTGAGACAGAAATGACAAATTCTATATAAGTCTGAACTGTTGTACACAACAATTTGTTTAATTTTGGCACACAGATATATATTTCTCGTAAACGTTTCAATATGTTGGATTGAAATTTTCAGAATTTTCATAAGAAAACATGCTCTTTCAGATAGAATAAAAGTAAAATTGATGTAAAAATAATCGTGAAATGTCACTTGAAGTAAAACTCAAACTTGAACAAAAATAGATAATGCACATGTATATTTTAAATGTAATAGTATTTTGTAAGTATTTTTCCAAACAGTTACTTGAAAAAACTGTTCTTGAGATAAAACTTCTGTACATATACAGCAGACAGTAAGTATGCTTGGGGCGTGACTAGATTTCGAGTGTGGCGTATTCTATCTTAAATGAATTGTACATAATAAAAAATATACAATATTCGAATTTGAAATTATGTATCCGATTCATTTTTAATATATGTGAAACGTGAAAAAAACTGCAATAATCTTTCTACTTGCAGAAAGGTTGCTGACGATCTCAAATTCGGGCGGTCCGTCCAAGCGGAAGCTTTTGACTCGGTGACGATATATTTTTCGGATATCGTGGAATTTACAACACTGGCAGGGGAGAGTACTCCGTTGCAGGTAAACCAACTGGACTTATATACTATGAGTTCCCTTGGACGAATTTTTGAAAATCTTTCCAGTGCAATTCTCGGAGTATATCTTGCCAAATAACCATTTTTGAAAGTCCACCTATTGCAAACTAGATTTTGCTGGGGTATTCTTGCAACGTGAAGTCTATAGAAGATTTGTCTTAATTGACAGCAATACATGTATATCATGCATGTGCCTAAAAAACGGCGAAATGACATTCAATCGAACAGAAGAAACCTTATTTTGTTGATTGCTAAATATAGCTACAGATAAGTCGGACATTTTACTTTTCCAAATACAAACTATTATTTATTTTTCATCGAACTCTATATTGTAGATACTTACTTTAATCAATTGAGTAGACCTAACCACAGCACAATGTTTTGATTTGCTATGATTTATTTAGAATGTCTTTATACCTCACGATAAATGAACTGGCAGAGCAGCCCATGCTAATCGAATGGAATGCTCTGCCAGGTCAATTCTCTTCCTCTATACCCACCTTTACATGTTGCTCTGAATATGATGCACAATTTATATTGCAGATTGTTGACTTACTGAATTCTCTGTACACAATGTTCGACGACATCATAGCTCACTTCGATGTCTACAAGGTAGTTATTTGTTTTCTTCTTATTAGGTAAACGCAGATTCATGAAATGTATTTTGCGCGGAAGATGATGTTACTTCGCACGGTTTGTTTCAGAAGTACATGTTTACGTACAAAATACGTTGCTATCTTAGACATGAAGTCAGGATACCATCAGGTTGAGGTAGAAGACATTCGTAAAGAACGTACAGCCTTAAGCGTCGCCAATTTAGGATTTTTCGAGTATGTGAAGATGCCGTTTGGGCTTACGAATACTCCAGCTTCGTACCGACGTCTGATGGATGAATGTATCCTTAAAGTGTCTCCGAATCAATGTTATTTTATTCAGGGCATGGTGAGATCGAGAAAGTTAAAAAATGGCCTACTCCAACTTATTCAAATGAACTTAGTATCTATGTTGGAAGTTCATATATGGTGTAATACTTGGAAATTAAAATCGCATGATTGGCATTACACACTCGGAAATTGTTTTTAGAATTTCTGCTCATCACTAAATACCAAACACGTCGTGCAATTTTGCATCAAAACTCGGCATTTTCCGTGACAACGAAATTGACGGGCGTATCCGGATTTTATACTAGATTTAAAAGATCGGATACCTTCAACAATGTGTTTTGCCTCAGATGGCGCCGAATTTGCATGAAGTGTTTGGTATCTAATGATGGGTGGAATACCTTCATATCGCTACTTTTCAAGAAAGACCTCGTAACTGCAGCTTTAAACAAGCTGCAGTTACGAAGTTTTTGATGAAAAGCCATGATATGTAATTTTGCTGCCCAGTTAGACACACAGGTGCATTTTCCTACATTTACAGGTAGAAACTATCGGAGATGCCTACATGATAGTTAGTGGTCTACCAGAGAAGAATGGTAACCTGCACGTACGTGAAATTTCCCACGTGGCTCTCAACATACTACAACACGTACTCACCTTTAAAATACCGCATAAACCAGATAAACAACTGGAGATACGGATAGGTATCATAATGACCTTATTCGGTTACTAAGAAGTATAATAATGGTTGAGATGTTACAAGTAATGAAAAGCTATAAGATAACAGCATTGATCATGATCAATGTATTCGCCCATATAAGATACCACCAAAAATAGAAAAAAAAAATATTTAAAAAAGTCGAATGTGAAAAATGGTATAAATTCCACCGAAATGAATGCCAGGGAAATGATCACTATATTATTGTCACAAAAGCACATACAAATATTGACGATTTTATCAACTTTAGAAACAGACACATAAAACTAAAACATAATAGGCCTGTCCCACCTAACCGAATAGTGGCACCGAATTCGTACCGAATGTCAAGTGCGAAATTCGCAGTGTTCGTTGTCATTTTTATTCGGTGAACTTTGGTTTTCAACGATTGTGTACCGACCATACACCGAACACGAAACGAACTTGTAGCGAATGTGTCGAACAGCCAACGATGTTTCTCCGAAATATACCCCCAATTCGTTCCCAAACATCAACGAACCCCTACCGTTTGAGTAACGAATATAACGTCATATTCGGAATGGCATCGTCAGGATCGGTGTCTTCGTTAGCGGTTCGTTTAACATTTTCGGCCAGATCGGTAAAGAAACGCACCTTCATCGGAGTGCAAACGCTAGTCCTTCGGTGAGTTCATAACGAACAGACCGAACAGAAATTCTTCTGCGAATTATTACCGACACCAAAACGAAAGTAACGAATGCCAGACGCAAGCCTACCGATCCCTCTGCGAACGATTACCGAACTCATTCCGAAATTTTCATTCGCTGTATTCGTTGAAAAATTTTGTGCATGCTCAAAAACTTTTTAAGGCGTCTGCGAACACAGCGTAATGTCGACGAAAAGCACCGAATGGCACCGTAAACATACCGAACACAACCCGTTTGTGGAACGAACCTTTAACGAATACACCGAATAAAGTTCGGTACGCATTCGGTGTAAAAATTCGGTTAGGTGGGACAGGCCTATTACGCCGAGGTGGCCGAAATATGCTATTTAATTTAAACACAAAAATAATCCAATCATTATTGTTTCAATGAAAGTCAAATGTTTCGAACTACTGAGTCTCAAAGTAACTTCACGTCTTCGTCGTCTTCGACATTACAAGTGCCCACTGTATTTTAGCGTCGTGGGATTGACCATGCCAATACTGTTACAAGATACTGTTTGCTTTGTGACACTGTCAACACAGCGTCTAGGGTGACGACTTTTATATCATACATGTAGTTGCTTTTCGTGAAAAACGTGTAACTACATCTTGATTAAGAAAACGACATATTCCGGTATTATAAATCTGAAACATGCCTCATCAACTATTTAGGTTTACACACGGGTCCCGTCGTGGCGGGTGTTGTGGGACTAACCATGCCAAGATACTGTTTGTTTGGTGATACTGTCAACACGGCGTCTAGAATGGAATCTAACGGAAAAGGTAAGCCTACATATAACTTACAACTTAGACCTGTGTAGAATTCCTTCGTTTGAGTAAGAATTAAGAAGTGATAGTTTTATGGTGATATAGTTATGAGCTACTCGTTTCCTTCTTTGTGGAGGAATAAGAACGAAATTCAGACTGGAATGTGCTTAACCTTTTCCCAAACTAGACATTTTAACCTTTTCCCAAACTACACATTTTTAGACTGTTCTAATTCAAAATAATCAGAAAAATATTTATAACCCCATCTACAAAGAAGCGGGGGTAGTTCTGTAGGTGGGGGTATTTTGGTATCACTATATCTGTATGTCTGTACCTCGGTCCATCCATCCGTCCGTTGACTTTTTCGTTTACGTTCTCCAACTCAAGAACCGTTTGACCTAGGAACATGAAAATTTACAGTTTTGTTGCCTTTGAGTGAAGGAGGTGCAATAATGTTTTGAGTTCACGTAGGTCAATGGCCAAGGTCACAATTGATCTTTGTTTAAAATCTGTTTTCGTGTTCTAACTCAAAAATCATTTGATCTAGGACCATGAAACTTATCACAGTTGTTTCCCTCGACCAAGGAGATTTTTTTTATTTTAGATCTAATTTATGAGGGTCAAAGGTTAAGGTCAAAATTGGACTTTGTTTAAAGTCCGTTTCCGTGCTCTAACTCGAGAATCATTTGACCTAGGATCCTGAAACTTTACACATTTTTTGTCCTTGACCCAGGAAGGTACCCTATTGGTTTGGTTTCACATAGGTCAAAGGTCAAAGTCACAATTGAACTTTGTTTAAAATCTGTTTCGGTGCTCTAACTCAAGAATCTTTTGGAACAGGATCATGGAACTGTACACAGTTGTTGCCCTTGACCAAAGGAGGTGATCTATTATTTTGGGATCATTTAGTTCAAGGTCACAATTAGATGAATCCATTTCTGAGCTACCTTTTGGCCTATATCACTTTTTTCAGTGATAAGGCGCTTGCGGGCGTATTTGTTCGCTTTGCTGCAAATCTAGTGTGTTATTAGATTAAATACAAAATTACTGTACAGAAAGAAATCTATTTGACCATCACAATATGGAAAGCATTGTGGAAAACGTAAAAACCAACGGTTTTCTTTTGTTTACTGATATGCTATTCAAAACCCACCCTGTTGGAGACATTATATCAGATGATGTTTTGGAAATAGCTAATCTTGCAAATTATTTAATTTTCTGTTTTTTCTACTACAAAAGTCATTACCTCGAATATTTTAACTTTAGATGACTTGTTCGGTATGACGATCTAATATAAGAGCACAAACTAATCTGTTTTTGTGCAATGCAATTTCTATACGAGACATTACTAACATTTAACCCTTTCCCAAACAAGACCTGGTTTTGACGTCCCCAATAGAAATGGCTTGGGAAAACATTGAAACAAAAGAAGAAACTGCTGATAACCAGCAGTTTCTCCTTTTGTCTCAATATTTTATGTGCCATATTTTTACACAAATTCTATCTTTAATAGCATCTATTTTGTCATTTTTACAGTTTTTGAAGTGAATCACCCTGAAATTTTGTCGTTTGGTAAAGGGTTAACCTATCCCCCAGACGACAAAACATTAGGTTAGTCCAAATTCAAAGCTGCTACGGACGACAAATGGTTGTTGATAAAATTGGATTTTATGTACAATTAAGCACTGAAATATTGAAGGAAAATGAAAAAAATGCTGATTATCAGCAGTTCGGGTTTTTGACCAGCCCCCTCTTCTTCGTGGACGTCAAAGCTTGCTCTTGTTTAGGAAAGGGTTATAACTGAGCTTATTAACAACAGAGACATTAAAAGTAAAATAACATAACTGTATTACATTTGACTTTTTAACTTTAACTCTGATCTTATCCATTCCCAAACGCCGAGATATCAGATTATTCTTATTTGAAAGCTGCTGAAGACAACAAAATAATATATTTCAAAAGTGGAGAATGTGTATGTTATAGAATAGAAACTATTGAGGGAAAATAGGAATTACTGCTCTCAGTGACGCCAAACCAAGTCTTGTTTTTAAAAGTATCAATGCCAAAAAGGGTAATTTAATCTCGACCCTGCATCTCTTGCCACAAATAGTAGGCTATACGGGCTAAACGGGCGAAAAATGTAGAAGAGAAAAGAAAGAGTTTGGGTCCAGGTTGAACTAAAAGTGTTTCAAGGCTGCGCATCTAAATAAAAAAAAAGTAATGTTTCTTAGAATTACCACATAGAAAAAGATGATTATTACATGCTTCTATAAACGCTTTTTATAAACGCTTTCGAGAATAGCAGAAAATGCTGACAACCATAAACAAAATCCATTGCCCTATTTTGGTTTTATGAGGTAACTTCTCGTTTTAACGCACTTGGTTTTGTTGCCGTAAGCTGAATTTGATTTTATTTTACATGTATGCATGCATGACTTGATTTGATTTGAAGCAGAGAAGGTGTGAACTTGTCAGGGATGTGTTGGATGTGATGTATCTCTTGAATACCATCCTATTAAAAGTCATTGGCGGCTAAATAAATTTTTTGTGCGGTCGTCAAAAACTATTTCATTAGACACTTTGATTTAGAATTCAGCGAATCCATGCCTGGTATTTTTTAGATTTTTCTGCTTCATCTTTTTCAAACGGTCATATATTAACTGAAATATTGAAAAATATCGGATGTGTTGTATTACGTGAATTACGTGCAAGGGCGTACCCATGATGGCTTAAAGTGTAATAAAATTAGTTGCTTTCCAACGATAACCTCGACTGCAGCTTGTTTCAAGTTGCAGTTACGATGCTTTCGTTGAAAAGCAGTGATATGTAACATTATACTAAAGTTATATGGTCAAAATTTAATTTTTCGGCCAATGACGGGGGGGGGGACTGGATCCGGACCCCACTGACCCCCTTCTAGATCCGCCCTCGACGTGATTCCCCACCGCAATAAAGCCAATACTAATTTTAGTATTTATTACTGCAGCTTTAAAGATACACATCAGTCCATCTACGAAGGCGGCCCTTGACGGATTCCCTAAATTTATCACAGAGGACAGAGGAGAGCTACACATTAAGGTAGAAACTTTGATGAAAATATAATGTATAATGCCGTTGTAATAAATGTCTGTTTTTTTAAAGAAATTGAGCTTCAATTCCTCGAACATCGATGTAGCGCTGATTTCGTTTAATGTTTAGGCCAAAGTTTCAAGTTCAAAACCACGTGCAACTTTTTGCATATCTGTGTCTGTTGTAATATTCAACCGAAACATGTATTCAAACTATTAGTTAATGCTAACCAATGTTTAAACAACCGGTGCCTGGTGCAAAAACGACTGTTCATGTATAACCGTGTTGAAGAAATTATAAAAGTTAAGCCTACTTATTTTTCCAGGGAAAGGGAGTAATGAGAACATACTGGTTGACTGGTATTGATGAGACAGTCACGGAATCTCCAAAAAGGCAGCAAGAATTCGATAAACTTATAGAACCAGACAACAAGACACGTGACGAGTCCGATATTTCCGATCACGTGACATCTATAAATAGACTGAAGGTATCTAGCGAGTCTGAAGGTAAAGTGAGCGTGGCTGACTCGGGTATTGTCGTAGATAAACATCACGAGGATGACAAACATGGCGGATATCGAGCTGACCTTGATGACCTTGACACGGACTCAGATTCTAGCTCCAGTGACGGCCTCATCTTCATCAAGGAGGGCTCATCTCCCGGACACACCATCCGGTACGCACAACACAGGTCTAAATCATTATCACCCACTGACGACTTGACACTCCCACACCGTCCTAAACTCTCTTTACCGGCTATCATAAACAAACGCATCTTCCCGAGTGAGGAATCAGCGGGCACAACTGTAACTCAAAGTAACTCTTTCAAAGGACACAGGGAAAAGGTCGTCCAGGAATCAAAAAGGCAGAGAAACTCATTCTCGTTTGGTCAAAAACTGCTACGGAAAAGAAGCGAGAAAAGTGCTAGAAAAGTTAAAGATATACCAAAATCTAAAAGACTGAAAGTTAAGAAAGATAAAGAGACACTTGATACTGATCATCAACACATTGCTAATATTGAAAATAAAGTGGATGATACCGCTAATGTTACAGATGAAACTGACGATATAAATTTACCTACAGAATTGAACTCATCATCTTCACCAGCCTTGGATCAGACATCGTCAAAAGGAACAACAAGTGTGGATCAAAATCAGATGCGTAATGATACTCAAAATAACAGTGACTATACATACGATGCCCGGACTCGCACATCAATATTTACTATTCCTCATAGAGTGTCTGCTACTGATTTTATGGCGCCACAGAATCACTGGGACGAATCTAAACTGTAGTAGGCCTAATGTCTAATGTGAACATCGAGCATAAGGCAAATGGTGTAAAGGCATTCTAAATTTGTTGTTCAAGACCAAATCCTACGTTGTAGGTACTCATTTGAATCGTCTCGATGAGATCCTAATGATTAGGATAAGCCTACACAGACATACAGACTGATCTTAAAGTGCCCGCTTATTGGCAAAATTAAACTCTTGTGTCGAAAAAACACCTTTCTAATAACCAAATATCAGAGTTTCTACAATTTCCAAAGATTAGAAGTGTTTTTTTTATTTTGGTCTTTTCCGATCTTTACCGTAGAAAAAAGCTAAACTTCCGATTTGAAGTTATGACGTCATACCGGCCAAATAATGACGTCATTGCGGGACAAACGGGATGTCATGGGTCATTTCCCGGGAAGCCTGAGATTTCTGACAAAGTTAAATGTCCGACTTATCTGTCATAAAGCGACTCGAAACAAGGAATTCATCCTTAGTAAATGACAGAAAAAAAGTTAAATCAGTCAAAGAATATGTAGTTAGTGAGTGAAAGAATGTGCCAAAGAACGGTTTAAGTTTGCCTGTATTACTCTGACGATCGAGGGATGAATAAAAACCGAGACTTCGCTTTATGACAGAAAAGTCGCACACTTTATCTTTGTCAGAAACCTCATGCTCTAGATTGGGTCGGAGTCAAGTCATTGTATTACGTCACTTCATGGCAATTTTACGGAAATTGCCGATCTTTATTTTCTCGAAAATTAGTATTACTTAATCCAAGTAAAGCCGTAAAGAAAAGCAAACATTTTTTTAAAACAACCGAGTTTGGCGGATCTTTTATAAAACACGTTAATATAATGATTTTCTTCCAATATACGGTGAAATCAAATGCCTAAATTGGTAGCCTTTAACATAAGCTGCTGGCTTTCTACCCAATTATTGTGGCGAATGAAACCTCGAGACGAACTCTCTGAAATGTCTTTTAATTTAGCAATGTGTTTGAAACAGAATTAAGAGCCTTGTTATTAATACAAAATGCTGACCATCTTCTTTTATATGTCCTTTCATAGAGCAACTAGAATGTTTCTTTTCGAAATATTGATTTCGGCGTTTTTTTTTTCAATTTGGATATGTCCACAATGATATCGCCATGGAAAATTTCAAATGAATAATCTAAAATTCTTTTAAAAATGTACCGAGTTCATGGAGAGGTCAGACAAAAAACTATACTACCGACCTAGTCAGGTAATCCCGTCCCAAACGGCAAAAATTTGGACTTTTCCAACTTTAGAGTTGTTATAGAAGTCAAAATGTGTGCTTATGAATATCGGATTTGTGAACAGTGTAGTACAGAAAATATTGAGGCAAAAGGAGAAAATGCTGGCATCTGCATTTTCTTCTTCTGTCTCAATGTTTTCCCAAGCATTCTCTATTATAGACGTTAAAACTCGGTCTTGCTTGGAAAGGGTTTAAAGTTCAAAGATCGTCATTCGGTATTAAACGCAGATTAAAGCTTCCCTATTGTGCTTTAAACGATTTTTTCCAAAACGTCACCCTCGAAAACATTTCCCATCTCTAGTGATAGAAAAATCCTAACACCGACAGCTTTGGGAGGAAAGAGATGTTAAATACGAAAAAGATGACAACAGCGTCTCTGCTTTTCTCTCAATATTTTTGCATTGTGATATGCTAATGTTAACCTTTTATATTTGTCATGTCGTCAGCAACGAGCCAGGATTGAGGTCATATCAAGACATTGTCGCATGGTAAAGGATTAATCAAATTATTGCCCCCCAATTCACATAACCATTTTTCCCAATTAGCCGGAGTTATGGGCCCTTAAACTAATTATAGATTGTCAAGTTTAGTAATTAATCAACTCGGGGACCTTTGTCGCAATAAACAACCATTTTGAATGTTGTTTAGATTTCCTGTTGGCTGGAGAACAGGATTTAACCATTTCCTAACCAGTAATTCCGTTTGGTGCACCTTATACAGAAAGCTTAAGTTCACACGTTTAGGCAAAAGTAAAAAAAAAGAAAAAAAAATGCCGATAACGCATAATTTCTCCTTTCTTGCCAACATTTTCTTTGTTGTATCATACACAGATTATATTACATTCTTGTTGTTGTCTGCACGAGCTTCCTTTTGAGGATCGTCCAAGACGTGGTTTTGATGTCCCCTGCTAAAACAACTTAAGAAAAAATTGAGGAAAAAAAGCAATCGCTGATTATCCGTAATTTCTCGTTTTATTCAAAATTTTCTATGTAGTAAACAATAACATGCATAGTTTTTACTTTTGATTTCAAATACGTTGTTGCCTGTAACTTCTTTCAAAGGGAAGTCTTACATTCTGTTGTTTGAGAAAGCATTATATGATAAAATTCTCATTTACCCACTAATTTCGGGCTGTTCTAGAATAGAAATGGATTCTAGAATGAGATCAGCCTGTATTTGCATGACGTGTGTTCCTTTCTGGTGATACCTGATTGTCTTTAAGGTAGAATACGCCTAATGGCAACTTTAGAAATTGGGGTGACAGACACTTCTGTCTGATAGTACATTATATTAGACATCTATATGTGCAATATGACAGAAATTCGTCCAGAGGTTTACTAGAAACTTGATTTTCCCTTATTCCACCCAACTTACAAAATTCCAATATGGCGGCCACCACTCAAAGCAAAAAAGTATCTGAATTTTGGACTTAAACACATGAAATGTGTCTAGATTTTGGTTTTTATTATCAAAAACATGTTTACCCATCGTCTGATGTGAAATGATGTGACCCTTGTGTGCATATGAGAGATATTTTGTTAAATTACTGCGTGCTTATTTAAATATAAAGCCTCTTTATTTCCTAGTTTGAAATGTATGCCTCTGAAACAAATGGTGACAGTGCCAGAAATAAGTTCATGCACTCTCTTAAACCGATATCAAAATTATTCTTATATGTGTAGGAACACGATAAAATCCACGTATGTACATTTTATCCGTCAAAATTTAAAAATATATAAAGGTAATTCTTAGTGCCCTCATACTTTCGAACGCACTATTTCTTTCCCAAAAGAAGTCAATTCCCCAAATGAAGGGAACCGTAGCCCATATTTACTTATATGCTTATAACTAAAACCCAAACGTTGTATAAGACTTTCAGAAGTTGGCAAATGATAACATATCAGTTGTGATTTCGTATGACTTTCACCATTTTAACCCTTTACCTAGTAACCAATTGAACATCGCTATTTGTAAAAAGTGATGCAAATTCTAAAGACAAAATTGTACTTAATCTTTTTTGTAGTCTATTACAGCTTCCTTATACCACTTCTTCTGGATTGCATATTAAATCTAAGGACTTAAATGGAACAAGAAGCTAAAAAAGGGATCAAATCACGGATCAAAACACGTTACAATTAACTGACAACGAGTTTGCACATTTGAATAAGGATCGCCGGCGAAGAAGTGATGAAAATCGAGTGCGAACGTCTTAACAATGATGATCTCATCCACGTAACGTTATCAAACGTTAGGCGTTTGATCACCACATCATAGATTTCATTAGAATACATGTATGTGTCTTTTAATGTCAGGTGTTTCGATACATTGAGAAAACCAGTATCAAGGGAAGAAACGAGAGTTATACATACATGTACTACAATTTGTTTCCTAAATAGGAAGTTTCATTAAGTATCAAAGTTTCTAATCACATACAAACTATGATATCAATCAAAATCATATAAAATTACACGAAAAATGTCTCTAAAAATTGATGTTAAACGGAGAATCATACCGGAAAAAGATATTCGGGGTGTATTCGGGGAATTTTATTTACAAAGGGAAGTAATATTTAGCAATATTGTTGCTAAAAATGGATACTATACTGATACGGAAACTGTCGACATGTGTCGAAAATGTACGACAATAGTAAATATGCATTAGAATTATTCTACCTTAATCAGATTGAGAAGGGTAAAACATGTTAGACAATAAAGCTTCATTTGCAGGTATGAACATTAAAAATGTTGGGAAATTGAAAAAAAAACGATGATTTTCATGCCAAAGTTGATTTAAGCTTTTTTTGGAGTTAGAATTTATAAAAAAAAAAAACCTCCAAACAGCGACAATATAGACTGTTCTAAATTGGAGGCTACTAAACATGACACAGTCTATTTTACCGTAAGTGTTGAAATTGTGTATGTCATTGTATAGAATGTATTGAGAGAAGAGGAGAACACGCTTGTTACCATACCAGAGCAAGTTTTATCTTTTGTTCCAATGTTTTTACAAGCTTTTTCTATTAGGGAACTCAAACCAGGCTTTGACTTTGGAAGGGTCAACGATGATCAGCAACCTCTATTATACGTGCAATATGCTGTTGGGGCGTCAAATGAGCCAGACATTCTCAAAATCTAAGTTCATTACGTCCCTTGACAGCCAGAAGTGGCTATCAGCAGTTAAATCTAAAACTGCTGATAGCCACTTCTGGCTGTCAAGTGGCGATTAATTTAGAGATAGTTTCTCGAAAAAGAGCTTTTATATTTTTTTGAGACCAACATGGATCAAGATATGTCTGCCTTTGCTTGGGTCAGCCTGCATGTACACACAATCTTATAAGAATCCACGTTTTCTTCGTAAAATGCTTGCTCCATGACCCAAAAAACACTGTGCAACACCAAGTTAGACGCACAAGCTGGTCTAGCTATTTGGAAATCTAAAATACCACAAGGATCCCTTTTCAAATTCTGTCTCATTAAAATTATTATGTTTTGCTGGATCTTGTTTCAAGACACGGGGTATATCGCTGGTGGGTAGTCAAAACCTCGTAACTACAGCTTGAATAAGCTGGAGTTACGAGGTTTTGACTGCCCACCGACGATATGCTGTATTTATCATTGATTTAGCGGAACAACATTATTCTCCTTCACACTTCCTTTCTTTCTTAAAAATAGCTTTTCCACAGCGGGTCCTTATAAAACCTATCGTCTTTTGTCTGTAATTTGATAATCGAGTTTGGAGTAACTTGCGAGTGTTGGCTACTATGGAGAATACAATTATCGTTTGTCATAGCTCCCTTTTGACTCATGCTTTGTCAACTAATAAAACACGTACTTGCTTTAGAACAGGAACACCATAACGCACCATTATATTTGTTCAACCTATATATCTCTTCGTAGGCGTAGTTCGATTAACCCTTTCCCACTCGACAATTCTCTGGACTGGCCTAACCAGAAAATGTGCCAAACGGCAAGGTATGTTTTAAAACTAGTGCATTGGAAATCATTTTGTAGAAAACACGATACGAGGGGCGTTCAATTAAAAGTGGTACTAATGGTCCACCATACCTCAAGGTTCTATAAAACTAGTGGTGCTTGCGTCTATTTGACGGGAAAGTTACTGTCTATACTTGGTCAAAATTTGAGACAAATTCGTTGACTCTTTCAAAAGTTACTGAACTTTTAAGTTGGTTCAGTCGTATACACTGGCTAATTCGTTGTGCGCAAAATGGAAAACGAACTGAAGTAGGATGTACGGGTCTACACTAAAGGTCGCATAGGCTTTGAAATATCTACATCACATGTATATAATGAACTATAACAGATTCGTAGACATTCGAACGTTGAATACGCGTCAGATTTTAGGAAGATAATGAAAATTAAATTTGGTAAAACTGGCTTGAATGATGCCCCCCCTCTCAGACAACCCGGGTAGAGCTAGTACCAAAGCAAATGTTGCAGTAGATTCCGACATGACCGAACAAGAGGCATGGTTCAATGTGCAAGAAATAGCAGATAAAGTTGGTTTTTCATCGGGGACATGTTATACGATTTTTATGCTCTCCGAAGCATATAGTCGCCGTTTCGTCTGTCCGTCCGTCCGTCTGTCCGTCCGTCCGTCCTGTCCGTCCGTCATTCCGTCCGTCCGTCCGTCCGAAGCGATTTCTCCATAACCCTTGGGCCAAATTAAATGAAACTTACCATGTGAACTCCCTATGACAAAATGCCGATGAACTTTTCCCGGTTTTTGGATTTGAGGCCTCGTCATGGAAAAAGGGGACTTAAGGTAAAATACAGTTTTTCTCTAATTTCTCCTAGTCTAATGGTCAGAATTTGATAAAATTTCATATTTGAGTAGCAAATCAGATGCCCTTGACAATAAACTATTTAAAATTTGCGTACACAAAATATGTCATGCAAAAAGGGGGCTTAACATTTGTTAGCTTTATATTAGCTCTGCATGGCATATAATTATTGTGACAATGACTTATTCGGCGAGAATTGTCCGTCTCTGACGGCTCTTGTGATGAAAGGGTTGAAACACAGAAAGGCATATGCCCATTGGGTCCCACACCTGCTGCCTATGAACTGAGAGCCACCCATGCAAAATATATTTTGAAATAATGCAATAAATGCAACAAATGTGGGCTTTCTTGGCTTTATACATATGATTGAACAATAATCTATTATTATGAGCACCAATGACGTGTCATAAGCAAGCAATGGCTGCGAAAATATCAGGTAAGGTCCGTAATAGCTAAAAAATTAACAGCGCGGCAAAAGTTTTGTACGCGGTAATTTTTCAAATGTAACGGGTGTATTGTTCATATTACTGTTTCAAATAGTACAACTATCGCCTGCCATTCATAAACGAAATGTATGTCGGCCAAAGTAAAGAAATATCATGAAAAAAGTAGGTCTAGGACCGGCTAAAGAGGCATGTGCCAAATCCATGACAGCGGAGCTGTCCACAGGTGTCATTTTGACCAAGACTTTCTGAAAGAGACGCATGCTGCACAGCGTCTTCATCCACCCTTATAGCCGGGCTTAAGCCCGTGTGGCTTTTTTGTGTTCCCCATGATGACGAAAAAAGCCTCTGGTCGTCGGTATAGGCCTTCATATTCCATGTGAAGTGCAATTTTCCAGTGTCTGCGAGGTGTTCCAAAAGAGGCTCATTTTTTTGGCATATAAGTAATGGATCTCAAAACTCAAGAAGTGTGTTGGTGTCAAAGAGGATTACTTCGAAGGATTGAAGAAACTTAAAATTGAATTGCGACATAACTGTGGCTCATAGAACCCCAGTTCCAAAATTAATTGAACGTCCCTCGTATCGTCGCTTTTCAACAAAAACATCGTAACTGTAGCTTAAAAATGCAGGTTATCAGTATACTTCCGGTACTTTTCAAACCTTTCTTATCTTGTGAAACTCTTCATCCATTACCAGACAGAAAAAGTTAAGACATGTTCAAAATATTGCAGACGATAAAGTCAGACGGGTCTCATTTTACAATTTAGTCTTTCATATGTGGAAACATTGTGAAAAATGAAGATATTGCTGGTCTTAAACAATTTCTTCATTTTAGCATTTGTCGGACCGTATATGGTACAAAAACGAATATGGTATCATCATCATCATCATCGGCATCGGCAGACTATTTCATTTATTAAGAAAGACAAAATTTTTGTACCATATACCTAGGCCATTTTCATTTTATGAGTATTTTTGGTTTGTACCAAATTCGTTTTGGCGAGCATAGAAAAACTTATTCCAACCGAATATGGTACAATGTTTGTACCATATTCGTTCGAAATTTGTACCGTATTCGGTCCGAATATGGTACAAATGTACCATATTCGGCCGAATATCGTCCCTTGACAGCCAGAAGTTGCTATCAGCAGTTAAAATTTAACTGCTGATAGCAACTTCTGGCTGTCAAGGGACGATATGGTACAAATGTACCATATTCGTTTTTGTACCATATACGGTCCGACAGCATTATTTTCCAAAGTCTTTGTGGGGCGTCAAAAGGCGTCATTATGTTGGAATATAAATGCTCGTATATCTAAATCCAACGTGAAAAAATAGCACTGGTATTCGACAGAAATAAGAAAGTGTATGACCTAATTGCTAGGAGAAAGTATGTCATAAACTTTCAGGTAAATTGAGACAAATTGTTCATGGTAATCACTTCTCTCCTTTACTACTTTGTTTTCATTATTATGTGTCATATAAATGATCAGCTGTAATACACAATTTATATTCATTTCATTTTAAAACTCTGAATCATGCATATCAAGAGGTATTTTGAGATCCTCATTATATTTAACATAAAATTGCCAAATACGGATTCCAAGAATAATCCCCAACTTTGGTAATTTCAATTTACACCTCCAGTGACAAAACTTCTATAAAGCCTCTCTTACAACCGGTCGTACGTGCTCCTGCGTGCGGTCTGCGTCTTAAACGTAGGTATAGTCGTGCGATGCACGCACGTGCAACATACAATTTTGGTGGACGCAAACACGACGCAGACTACACGCAGCAAAGAATTGATCGGACAATTCTTTGAGCCTCTTTTTGAGCCTCTCTTACAACCCGTCGAGCGTCCTTATAATTATATCGTGTGTTTTAAAACGCACGATTTATAAAGACGCACGATGGGTTGTAAGAGAGGCTTAACATAGCAATAGTACGGCGCGTGCAGTACACCGTACAATGACAGTATCTACATTAAAGTGACATTTCACATTTATTTCATTTTTTAAAAGTATGTCTTGATGCAAAGATTGTTTATTCTAATGCGTAGAAATGCTATCAGTTTATTGAAGTTGTTATTTATAAGAGAAGAATGCGCCTTTAAAGTTGACACAGAAACGACCAATTTCATATAAATCTGAACTGTTGTCTACAACAATTTGTTTAATTTTAGCACAAAAATATATATTTCTCGTAAACGGTTCTATAATTTGACTTGAAATTTTCAGAATTTTCATAAGAAAAGATGCTCTTTCAGATAGACTAAAAGCAAAATTTATGTAAAAATAATCGTGAAATGTCACTTTAAGATTCATTGGTTTTAAAACTTCTTTAACATCCAAAGTCATCGTAACAGAATTACTACGGTCGCAACATTTTCTTGACGACTATTGCATTACTTAATTTCAACGAGTCCAATAATTTGTCGTACCGAAAAGGGTAATTTGCCACAAAGTACTCGGTCCGCTGTACGTCTGGTTAGCTTCACTTGCAGCATAAACCTTGTCCAATATGCAAATGACCGATAACTAAAAAACTCCAAATGATGCATTTAGCTTTTCCATTGCTCAATAGGGACCGATTTTGTCCAGTTAACTCTCTCCCAAACTACACTTTTTAATGGTAGTCCAATTTGAAAGTCTGGTGTAGATTACAAAAGGGATGTTGTAAAAGATAGAAATTGTGTACAATACAAGTAGGAAAATATTGATACAAAAGGAGAAACTGCTGGTTATCAGCAGTTTCTTCTTTTGTTTCAATGTTTTCCCAAGCCTTGTACATTAGGGACGTCAAAACCAGGTCTTGTTTGGGAAAGGGTTAACCGTAAAGTAATTTTGGAAAAAACAATAGTATATCCGCATATGTTGTTATACAATCTCGCAACTACGGCTTGATTCAAGCCGTAGTTATACCTCACGATAAATGGCCTGGCAGAGAATCCCGTGCTAATCGAATGGAATGCTCTGCCAGGTCAATTCTCGTCCGTTATATTTGAAAGAAAATATACGAGATTTTATAACAACAATGGTGAATATCAAAATATAACGGTAAAACAAGTCTATTTTAGCGCAAGGTTCATTGCTATTGTACTACATATTTGAATGTTAAAAATATCAATATCATCACAGTTGACGCCTTTATGATTGCTGAACTATACCAAAAGTACTCACAATTGCACAAAAATCAAAATACCGAAATACAATCGACATAAATCGATGTTATTGTGACTGGGGGTTTGGGTGGGTGGCTGCCATGATGGGGGCAACATGGCATTTGAAAGCAACACTGATCCTGATCAGCACAGTCTGGATCATAGGGTCCGTTGTTTGATCTCCAACAGCCACAGGCCAAAACATTGCATGAAAAAATTCATCACCTGATATCAGAATTTTCTCCTTTTGTCTCAATGTGTCCATGCTATATAGTAAGAAAGACCCCATCTTTATGATTTTCTATCATTTTGTCGTCGTCAGCAGCTTTCAAATTTGACTACCTTAACATTGCGTCATTGTGGGTACGGGTTATGAGTCCGACAAGGTTCTGGTAAATCTGTGCAGAGAAATCAATTACTGGTCTGCAAACATGAGATCGATACTTTTCAACAAAAACCGCGTGACTGCAGCTTAAAACAAGTTGAAGTTACGAGGGTTTTGTTGAAAAGCGATGATATCCTCAAATTACGTAAAGGCCCTATTTTCAGATCCTAGGTCGTATTGTATTTTGAAATGATGTTATTAGGCATTGACAACGAAATTCCAGGGCTCTTTTCAATTATCAAATTCCGCTAAAATTGCTTTTAATTGTAAGTTATGCTTTGGCATACCGTGGTTGGGTCAGCATTCAAATGAGGGGTGCAGTATTTCATGACAAAAGAGGATCTCGTGACTTTTCAATAAAAACCGCCTACTTGAAGATTCTTTTAAGCTGCAGTTTATTTTTCCTTCAAATACAATCGCCAGTCTTTACAAACCTCGAAAACACATCGAATGGAAAGGAGAAGAATTGATTAAGAAGGACTACAATACATTGACTTCATCTGCTCGGGAATAAATCGTCTTCTCGTAGTAATGAACCTAGCTGCGATATTGTAGCCACAAACTTGATGATGGGGTTTTGGTTCGTGTTCGAAACCCAGATCAAAATTAAAAAAAAGTTTCGGTTACATTATTGCAACTACGAGGGACGGTCGGAAAGTAGTTGGACTTTTCGTGCTGCTGTATCTCCATTTGCAACTGTATAAACACATTATATATTGGTGAAATCTACATCCATTTGCCAATGATGTGGTCAGTTTATTTTTAAAGAAAGTTGAATATATGCAATATTCTGTCCATTTATATGTGATAGGGGTTTTATGTACCATAGACTATTTGTTAGAGGAACAACAAGGGTAACCAAAACAAAAGAACAGTCTAGTCATTTTAATCGCGAAGAATTTAAGTTTTTGAACTACATTATCACTGAAGATGGAATAATGGTTCATAATTCCGAACTTGGGATAAAAACAGCACAGCAGTCATAGAAACGAGCTGGTTCCCCACCTCTGAATAGATTAAGCTTTTACATTCGGCTGGTAGTCATGTTTGTTGCTTTTGTGGATTCAAGAGGTCTGATAGTTAGTCATTTCATGTCAAATGGTAAAAACTGACATTGCTAAGTACAATTCTGAAGTAATTCAGAAAAAAAAAAACAAAGAATAAATGCTGAAGTAAACGCGTCCCAGATGAGCAAAGAAAAATGTTTTCTACTTTACGATTACGCACGCTCCCATGCCACCGCATCTACAGTGGAGATTATCAAATATTACCCATGACAAAAGTTGTTTTACTCTTCTTATAGCCCAGGTCCTACCCCACACGACTTTTATTTGTGTCTAGAACTGATGAAAATGCTTACTGAGAAGAAATTTGAGACCAGGGCGCCTTTGATACCGGTGGTTACACAGTACCTAATACAGTGGGTCTACGTCATGGTTAATAGTGGCAATAGTAAAGCTCCTACGAAGATGGCAAAAATGCATAGACATAGATGGATAATTTCTTTAAACAGTGTAGAAAGAATTTTGTTAAAAAATTAAATGGTTTTAGAGAACTAGTCAAAAGTCCAACTACTTTCCGACCGTCCCTCGTATATAATAAACCGTGCATCCAATCAAGAAAAGACTATCGTGGGTTTTCTCCAAAATCCTCCTAAATGCAGCTTGTTTATTAGTAGTTATGAGGTTCTCGGAGAAAAGCTAAGATGAGAAGACCATTATGCCATTTCTAGAGCGTAAATGAATATTCAAAGGTGAAACATTGATTTAGTAAGCGTCGATTCTACCGAAAAATACTCATAGAAACATACATACTCTGATCATTCAATGCACATTGGTGATCTATACAACATTTTAGCACATTATGTATACATATCATTGGTTTATTTATAGAAAGGGTTTGGCAACATTTTTATCATTAAGTTGCATACAAACCCCAATATATCAGTGAAATTGAGAGTTATATAGCGTCTGTTAATGGTTTCAGACTCAGAAAACACTTAAATTGGCGTTGTGAGATGTAAAGTGGTCAAGGCGACACGAACTCCCAAACTCTTGTCCAGACATTCTAGATTATCGTCGCTTTTTTTTTTCAACAAAAACCTCGTAACTGCAGCTTGTTTCAAGCTGCAGTTACGAGGTTTTTGTTGAAAAGCAGCGTATTTGTTTTGCTAACAGTGTCTGACGACAAACTGTGTGGTTTCTAACTTATAAAACTTTAGTCAAACGCAAAAGTCGTACAGACGACAATTCAATCTAACGAATGTAGGAGGTGTGTAAATTTTAGCATTTGAACCACTGAAAACAGGAGAAAATCAGCATTTTTACATTTTCTCAAACATTTTCAAAGCTATCACGAAAAGAGTTTTTTCATGGCTAGTTTTGTTTGTGATGATCAAATGCCATAGCATACTACATGTATACGTGTTTAAAGCTCACACAAATGCCCATTTTCAGACCTGTTGATTCTGTGAACGAGTCGATAGGTTAGTCATTTGATTTATATGAGAACCCAAGTTACTACTCTCCATGCCGAGCTCTATTGATTAAACCATCAAATATGACCTCTGCAGTTTTCGGTACGCCAACAGCCTATTTGGTCGTCATAATCTAATTATAGCACACCATTTGAATTATCGAATCAAAATCATTCAGTTTTATCTTGCATGATCATTACGTATACATTACGTCGCTTCTATTTTTGGCTGAAGCCGGTAACATTTGAATTATCGAATCAAAATCTTTCAGTTTGATCTGGTTTGATTACGTATACATTACGTCGCTTCTATTTTTGGCGGAAGCTGGTAATTTGAAGCGTTAGCCAATCATTTCTTGTATCAGAAATTTCGATTGTTTATGAGTATATTGGCGACGATTGGATACCGAAATCCCGCCAAGGCCCCGAGATTAGACGTGAAACGACCCCGCGAGAACAGAGAGTATTCTATCGAAATGGAATGTAGGGAGAATACGCTCTGTTCGTAAGAGAGTACCAAGTTACTAACATAGTACGGGATTATTTACACACTGCGTTGTCTTCAAACAATTAGAATTTGGATCGAAAATATCACACATGATCAATGAGTCGGGATCTGAACATTTCCTAGCTGCGATATCGTAGCCACAAATCTGATGATGTGTATCGGTTTTAAGATTCGAATAGGTTTCGATACATTATTGCAAACTGCATTTATGCTGATGAGCCTTCGTACATGCATACAAGCATTCGGATCAGAATGCAATGCAATCCTCATACAGCTTCTTCATAACATATGACTACGCCAAAGACAGCTATTATAGACCTGACCAGATTACGCTTGCTTTGACTTCTATTTCCGTACCCAACTGGATACTATTTACCAAAGGGGCATATGTTGAAAAGAGCAAACGTATCTTATTTAAATAATGTGACAAGCATGCTTCTGCACCTTGTTCATGCGATTTTATGGTAACCATTATTTAGAAATTTCTCGTCAAAAGACGATATGTCTGTTGTGAACATCAAACGTTAGTCTTGTTTGGAAAAAGGTTGAGAACGTCTCGGATATAGTTGTGTCAGGATCTTGAAAAGGGCCTTGTTGACATTTGAGACCAATTTGGGTCCTGATACATACAGTTTGATCACGATCCTCGCTGCTCTCTTATAGCTTCTTCATATCAGCAATAGAGTACCGTCACGGTTACCGCGGCCACGTATTGATGTAGGCTGATCAATATCCACGGTGGATATTGATCAACCTACATCAATACGTGGGCTGATCTGTCAACGTGATGATCTGAAATGATATAAAGGCATGTTTCACGATTCCAGCTCAAATATATCGTCGCTTCTCTTAAAAAAGTCTGTATTTGTAGATTGTTTTAAGCTGCAGTTACGAGTTTTTTTCGAAGAAAAGCAACGATATGTAGCTTGCCAATAAAGAGACACGATGTACATGAAAGTATTATCGTCGCTTTTCTACAAAAACTTCGTAACTGCAGCTTAAAACAAGCTGCAGTTACGAGGTTTTCGTAAAAACATCGACATGCAGGATTCCTGCTACAATAGATTTCAGACGGAGCCTGTACATGACACTATAACAAAGTGTTGATCTTTGACCAAGACGATACTATTGTTTACAGACGTTCCTCGCGGTGATGTTTGTGGTGTGTTTTATTGCTGTCCCACACGTATGACGCATGCGCGTCGGAGTGTCACGTGTCCGAGATTATTGTCAATAAGTCTGGACGATCAATTAAGGCTTGTCCATCTTCATTATAAAAACCGATTATATTTTCGACACGTCCTTAGTTTTTCAAAAGGAGACAAAGTTGATTTTAGAGTTCCTGTGAGGTTCCCGTTCGAGGACGTTTTTGTTTGATATTTTTATCTACCTGAAGTTGACAAGTAGGAAGTTTGTTTTATTGGCATCGAAAAAAGTAAGTCTTTTAGTTAGCATATGTTTTTATGGGGACTTTAACCTCAAAATAGAAACTTCAAACCTAACTTTTTAAGTAGTATGGCAACAGTCGTACTTTTTCGAATTTTGTTTTTTCCTTTCGAAAGGAAAGAAACAGAAAGAACCCAAATGTTCTAAGTCGTTTTCATTGGTTTATCATTTACTTTCAAATTACAGCAGTACAACAGTTTATTGTGTAGCAGGAGTTTCAGCTTGACTTTGGAAGAATATTCAATCTCATTTATATTTAATCAGAAGAGAATTATCGTTTAAATTGTTGCTTCAAATAATGGGGATTTTGTAATTCTCATCCTCATTGCGAAATCAATGTTTAAGATTTCATTTTCACAAATAACCGAACAGTTTGATGATTGAGCTTAATAAATATCTTCAGTATTCAAACGCACTATCTGTACCAAATAATAGTGTTTATTACTAAATTTGCATGCTGAAAATATCATTTGAGAAAGAAAGAAAAAAAAAAAACTTCGCTAATTGGAAAGCAAAATTAGTTTTGTTATTTTGGAAAGAAAACGAAATATATTTTACACGTATCAGTGAATAAAAAGTAGAAGGAAGGCAAATCAACAAATTATTTTAGTGTCGTCATTGGATTTCTGGTTTCATTGAGAGTTCCACAGATTTAGTCTTTCCTTGGAAGTTTTTGGGCTGATAGACGGATTATTGCTTTGAGAAGTAAGATTTTATAAGTTGAATGTTATATTGTTGTAAAACAAATTTGTAGCTCTTTTCATACTTTAGTACATTTCAATGTGAATCGGATGAAAAACCACCAAACAAGCAAATAAACCAATCAATTGTATTCTGGACAATGTTAAGGGGCAAATTATATTCCACCATATCAAAATGAGCTCGGGCCTTTTAAGTTATCATTCTTCGAAATGCCTGAAATATAAATAAAAAACATATGAACAAACTATGACAACGTCCAAATCTAACCTAACTGGAACTTGTTGTCAGTAAATGAACAGTAGATGACGAATTAACAGATTAGCGGAGAATTATCATCGGATTTCTGTTTTCATTGAGAGTTTCACAGATTTCTGTCTAGAAATACCAGCTTCAGGATACACATTAATTGGTGGATTATCGCGTTTAAGTAAGGTTATGTACATCTATTGTAACATTGTTGTAACAAAATGTTAAATTAATCTAATTACGTGTACGTAACATGTATGTCTTCTTTCATTGAAAGGTTCAGAGATTCCTGTCTTTCTGTAGAAATACGAGCTTTGGGGTACTCTCTGATTTTGTGATTTTTGTGCTTTTCGAGTAAGATAATATCGTCGCTTTTTAACAAAGAGCCCGTAACTGCAGCTTGTTTTAAGCTGCAGTTACGAGGGTTTTTTTTGTTGAAAAGCAGTGAATTACATTTTATAGTAGAATTACTGTAACAATGTCGAAGTTACGACGTTTTAGCAATGTAATCAAAGATAATGTTGACAGTGAATGAATAGACACAGAATCAACAGATTAGTCTATGAGCGTCATCGGATTTCCGTTTTCATTGAGAGGTTCACAGATTTCAATCTTTCTCTAGAAATACGAGCTTTAGGATAGACACTGATTGCTGGATTATCACTTTGTGAAGTAAGATAATAAAAAACTTATTGTAACATTGTTGTAACAAAATGTTAAGTTAACTTGATTTTTTTATAAGCGTTTTCGGATTTCTGTTTTCATTGAGAGGTTCACAGATTTCTGTCTTTCTAGAAATACGAGCTTTAGGATAGACACTAATTGCTGGATTATCGCTTTGTGAAGTAAGATAATAAACATTTATTACGATATTTTAGCAATGTAATTAAAGATAATGTTGCCAGCGAATGGATAGATTTTAACGTCGCTTTTCAACGAAGTTACATGTGAGTGTAGCTTGATTTAAGCTGCAGTCACGAGTTTCTTCTGGTGAAAAGCTGTCCTATACATTTTCTTTAAATTACTGTAACATTGTCGAAGTTACGTTGTTCTGTTGATATGTAAATAAATATTTAAAAAATCATTATTTCAATCAACCTCGTTTGTTAAATAATCCCTAAAGAAGACTGTTTATAGATTAATTCATGCGGCATGAGGAATTGAAAGATACTTGACGGATCACAGAAAATATTAATTTATATTTTAATGAGAACGAGATCAGTATAATATAAAAGCATATGACGTTATCAAGTTTTACGCGACGTTGACGTCAAAATAGCGCATCAAAAGTAAGCAAAACTTTAAAAAATCAAAATTTAAAAAAATCTAACTCGATGACTTACCTTTTTTATTTCGTTTTTCAAAAGAAAATTGGCCAAACTTAAACGTATGAAAAAATCAGCATAGGTTTTCTAACTAAATTTTGAGATAAACGTCGTCATGTAAAAAAGTGTTCTTTCAGAATAGACGCGTAAAAGGCGATAAAAATAACTGTAACGCGCGATTGTGTAAAATTACGCTATAATTATATTCCAACGTCCAATGAAATTTCTTTAATGTCCATTTACAGATTTATTAATTTTGTTTGGTCAAAATCGATGTATTAATTTACGAGATATTGAGATTTACTTAACGCTACCCACAAAATGACGCCATGACGCACGTATCAATTACTTTTTAAAGACAGCCATTGTAGAGCGCATATACCAAAGTATCTGTCCCCAGAATTTCATAAGATTCAGAGGAAGTCGCCTTTTTGACGTCAGGGGTATCCAGCTACCTTAAGCCGCAGTCACGAGTTTCTTCTGGTGAAAAACTGTCCTATACATTTTCTTTAAATTACTGTAACATTGTCGAAGTTACGACGTTTTAGCAATGTAACCAAAGATAATGTTGCCTGTGAATGAATAGACGCAGAATCAACAGATTAGTCTATGAGCGTCATCGGATTTCTGTTTTCATTGAGAGTATCACAGATTTCTGTCTTTCTCTAGAAATACGAGCTTTAGGATAGACACTAATTGGTGGATTATCGCTTTGTGAAGTAAGATTATAAAAACTTATTGAAACATTGTAAGAAATTATTTAAATGATAGACATTATTTTTGATTGAAATAGTTTCGATAATTTTCCATTTGTCATTTTCAATAAATATTTTCATAACCTTTTTCTTTGGTACCAACTGAGCTATCATGTTTAGTTTGTATTTGCTAGTCTCCACAACCAAGGGCGGATCTAGGGGTGGGGTCAGGGGGTCATGACCCCCCCCCCCTGGAATTGGCCGAAAATTGAATTTTGACAACATAACTTCTTATTAAATGCCATAATTTGGGCTTTAACCCCCCTGGAAAAAATCCTGGATCCGCCCTTGACAACTGTGCATTTTTGAAAACATGCGTTTGAATAAATTTCATGTAATTTGAATTTATATTCGCTATCTAAAACGCCGATTAATTTGGCAATCCGACAACTTCTGTTATTTTGGACGTAATGTATTATTGTAAGCTTTCTAAATTTGATTTAACATCGATCGATTTATTAGTACGCAAATATAGAATTGATATATCGTCAAAATCTTTCCCAAACGACAAAATGCAGACTTGCTCAAATTTAACGGCGCTCCAGGTAACAAGTTGACATTGATAAATATTGTATAAAGTGTCTCTGTAAATATTGAGAACAAATCAGTTGTTAGCTAAAACTTATTTTGCTGCAATATATTCCGAAACCTTCTTCTATAAGTGAAGTTATAAACAGGTTGTGATTGGTAAAGTTTTGAAGAAAAAACTAAAATATCAACATACTCGTGTTTCAAAACATATGATATCAAAAGTGACAAATGTACTTATATTTCCAAATATTTCTAGACGTTATTTCAATCTATTTTTTTCATTTTGTAATTTATGTCGTCTACGATAGTTTTTATATCGCACCAAATCTTTTATGTGATTCTTCCAAAGAACCTTGGTCTTCCAATCCCATTCATATACATTTGAGCCGGGATCTGGAAAAAGGTTCCTTAAGGCTTTTGAGCCCAACATGCTTCCAGATCAGCCTGCGTATACACGCAGTCTGATCAGGAACCATGTTGTTCTCCAATAGCTTCTTCGTGACCTGAAGCAACAGTATGGGAGTAGTATTGATCCTGATCAGACTGCACTTGGGCAGATTGTGGCCTTGAAACATGGCTGTCTCAAATGCTATAAGGGACGGTTTTCCAGATCCTGGCTCATTTGTCACACTAATTCACGAAGTCTGAGAGTGACATTATACAGATATTTCCAAATTTCCACACATTCGATTCATATAATTGCGAGAAAACATATTAAACAACACTTCATCGGTTTCGTTCGAAATCACCGTAACTACAGCTTAATCAATCTTACAGGTACGGCATTTTCGAACCATCGTTTTGTTCTGTATGGTCGTGGTAGTTAAAATGATAAAGTAGACGAATGCGCTGAAAAGAAGTAATTTCTCACCCATTTTCCCTTATTTTCTCCTTTTGAATGAAATTTTCAGCGCCTTGTCATACACCATTCCTTTCTTTTATAGTTGGTGTCATTATTATAAATACCGTTTATTTTGTTATCTGCAACAGGTTTTTGGCCTTGAAGAAGGCCAAATTTAGCATGCCATTTTTCTCAGGGCGTGCAGAAGCACTAGTCGGCCTTATCTTGTGAAAACGTTGAACGCAGATAGATAGTGTTCTTGCGCGATGAAAAGTAGATCGGAACTGGATTAGATCTATACTACTTTATGCAGATTTTGTAAATTTTGATCCATGTACATTACAAAAGAAGTAAATACAAACAAGCGGCGATGAAATGATTTTCATGATTTTTTTATCCCCGTCTCGATCTGCGCATGGGTTGATCCCCCCACCTGGGAAAAGTCCCTGATTCCGCGCTTGTATATTAATACGCGTAGATTGACTGAAGACGATTAATCTTAATCCCGTAAGATCAATTACGGAAATGTATAGCTCTAAGCACTGGGATTTTGCTTTGTAATGCTTATATGGGTATGGCAATTTGTCATTCAACCAAATGCATTTTTAAAACACTCAACGTATTGCGGTATATTGTAATCTCTTACTATGCTAATTAATATTAAAAGAAACTCGTTCATTGTAAATTGTTCGTTTTTTCCCCGCGAAAGAACTATTGGGTCCATAGAAATACCGGAACACCATGGAAGGCAAAGTAATTACCGGAACGCACGGAACGCGCCAGTGATTACCGATACACACTTGAAATATTTGGTTTTCCAATACCGTAGGTAATAGTAACGATTTGTTATTCTTTAATCTTTCTTAAAACTTTGTCATTTATATATCTATGTGTTTCTATGTGTTAGATAGTTATGTTTTAATAGGCAGATTAATGATTTAATCAGGTTCTAAATGATATATTGTGAAGATATATAGAAATAACATCACGATTTGTCGGCAATGATTTAACTTCATTTAATAAATCGTTATCCAATCCATTACTTCATCTTGATTGTTTGAACAAGATATGAAATATGGAATTTACCATTATCTCACCCATTCCAAAATGTTAAAAATTTTGACTTGTCAAATTCCAAAGCTAAAGCAGACGACAAAATGGGAATCAATAAATTTGGAAATTGTTCTCAATATAGCAAATAATAATAATAAAAAAGAAATACAGAGCAGAACGTACATTTTCTAATTATGCCACATTGTTTTCCAAAAACATATTTTACCAGAGGTGTAAAGAAATATTGCAAGATATACAGTTGATCTATTGTCAAGGTCATCTCCAATCTTTCTCTAGAAACAGGTATTGTCCCCAAAGATTAGAGAAGTAAAACAGTAGCACCCGTCTATAAAAAGCTGTCCAAAGTATAAAGCCAGCAACTATAGGCCAATCTCTTTAATGTGCATAGCATCAACAATTATGGCGCGCATCCTGATAACAAACATCATGGGCCACTTTGATAAGAATAATCTACTTAGCCAGTACCAGCATGGCTTCAGAGCAAAACATACATGTGAATCTCAATCGATTAGCCTTACCCAAGAAGCATACGACAATCTTGAAAATGGTCAACAAGCGGATATATACTTGAAATGGATTTTAGTAAGGCATTTGATTTGGAACCACCTTCCTATAGCCGTCTCAGATGCTACTACGCTCAGGGGCTCAGGGTCGTCCTACCACAGCATGCTGCGGCCATACCCAGTAGCAAGTAACCGGTTGATGGGTGTACATAGTTTTAACTGTACCGTATAGACTTTTAGCTGTACATAACCAATGGAAGAGGTGATTGTCTCATCCCATCGTAGGTCAAATATACATTCTATGAAGAACCCTGACCTAAACCGGAAGAAGAAGAAGGTTGATCACAGCAATTAAATATCCAAATTGAATAAGCTGGGTGTCCTTCCACTGATCTCAAGATGGATATAATCCTTCTAAAAGGACCGTTCTCGAAGAGTAGGTATTGATGTTCACTCATCAACTACTCTACCCGTTCTCTTAGGCGTCCCACAGGGTTCAGTGCTCTGTCCATGTCTTTTCTTAGTCTATATAAATGATCTGTATGTGTTCAAATTCTTCAAGGCCTTCAGCGCATTCAGCGCTTTGATTACATAAACTGACACGATTTAAAAAACGCAAAACAGTACTTTTACAGATGGCATCTAAAACATTCTATAACACCATTGTAGAGCCATGTATAATCGTAAATGTTACAATTGTTAACATAACAGGACAGAAAATGACCTTTAAAGCCATGAAAAATGCATGAATGGACGCCAGATTATGCCAAAATACACGTTGGGTCAAGAGCCTGGCATCGAACATCGACGACAGCGAACCCCGTGTTTTCACAGGCGATTTATCACCGTGTCACGATGTATTGGCAGCATGCGATTACTTACCATAGAATTTGCTGTAGACTGAGCCGTCACAAATCTGTTGCGTTAGTGACGTTGACGTACACAATTGTGTTGACGTACAGTTGTTACACGCGGCTGACCGGGACGTGTGTGGTCTGTAAATGTTCCCGCGTCGTTTACATGTCTCATTAACCTTGGAACCGTCGATTCGGCCACGTTAAAGCGTCTAGCTACCTTTATTTGCAAAACACCGCCAACCAAAAGGCCCAAAACTCGATTCCCTTTTCCCAAAGTAAGCCTCAGCATTTTGTACACAATTTTTCCGTGGATCTCGTATGTTTTCAATAAGTAAATCCAAGTGGCAATTTGTACACAAACAATCTTAGTAATTTAACGCGTGGTCTGAATGTACGAGAAACACGAGCATTTAGTGATGGGCGGTTCAGATGTCCGGATAGTTCACAGAAAACACGACAAAATTGCTGGGGCGTGAAGTGTATACATTGCCCCGTATATGTCATCAAATATGGTGCCGATCTAGGCCATAGGAAAGGAATGGTTAATGAAAACATATTTTGCGTTTTTAAATCGTGTCAGTTTAGAAACAGTCTAAAGTTCTGCAGTTTGGGAAAAGGTTATAAAGAGATAGCCACATTAATTTTACAGTTTTGAGGAAAATGAAAACAAATGGTTGGAGAGAACGCATTTTTGAATTCGAATATTTGTATTCTTCAATTGATATACTGAACATTCTCCGGCGTAATGTCTTTATTTGTCACATCAATATGTCGTTTCTATTTAAGTCACGATATCAAGGCACATGATTACAAATTTTACCCATGTGAACAATACATTATTGAACTTAAGATGTTTGTAATTATGCATGTGATGGTTCGAGTCTTGCAGGTGAAAGACACCTGCAAGATTCGAACCAACGCATGCAAAATACATGTAGTATTTGGATTATAATCGCTTTTTATAGTTTACACGGGTAAACTTTGTAAATATGTGCCATAATATTGTAACTGAAAGAAAAAAGATGAAAAGATTTATCTGATGACGACAAACATGGCAGAACCTATAGTCCGTCTGATGAAATCAAATAAGGGGGCTATTTAAGGAGTTCGCTGCACCCCCCCTAGGTACCAAGGTTGTTATATTCCATTTTAAAGCTTGAAATATGCTGGATACGATGCACGATGTTGTCAAGTCGTAAACCTGTGCAGGTCCCGTGTAAACACACAAATATATGGGTGGGGTAAGACAACACATAAATTATTTGAAATGCATTTGTCAAATAGAAATCGTCTTTAACCCAATCACTTAGGAATGCACTCTTTCGAATTCATAAAACCACAATCAAGTAAACCAGAAGAGATAAACAAAATACATTTCAATCAATTTTACGCAGAAATAATGCTCATATATCTCGTCAATTTGCATATGGCGGGTGGGGTAATTTATGCACAGTAAAACACTTAGCCACACAAACAAATAATCACATTATTGTTCCATGAAACGTTTGCACAACCGTTTTTAGATTGAATACCACTTATTTAGGTCTTGGTAAAACATTTCTACCCAATATTTTAACAGATTTAAACAAGACACATTTCTAGGCTTCTCTTGAAAATGCCCCCTCTTACCCTGTATCTTACAGCATAGTCCATCTAATTCTTTCAAATAAGAGGGCTTTTTAAGGAGATCGTTTCACCCCTAAAATCGATGTACCAATGTTGTTATATACCATTTTAAAGCTTGAAATGTGCTGGATACGATGCACAATGTTGTCAAGTTGTAAACCTATGCGGGTCCTATGTAAACCCACAAATATGTGGGTGGGGTAAGATAACATATAAATTACTTGAAATACAATTTTCAAATAGAAATCGCCTTAAACCCAATCAAGTAGGAATGTGCTCATTCGAATTCATCAAATTACTCTGGAATAAACCAGAGGAGATATACAAAAACACATTTCAATCAATTATACGCAGAAATAATGCTCATATATCTCGCCAATTTGCGTGTGGTGGATGAGGTGTTTTATTAACAGTAATATACTTAGCCACACAAACAAATATTCGCATTGATGTTCTTTGAAACGTCTGTATAACCGTTTACAGATTAAATACAACTTATTTGGAATTTAGTAAAACATATTCACTCAATATCTTGGCATATACATGTGCATACAAGACACAGTTCTAGACTGCACTTGAAAATACCCCCACCCCCTATATCTTACAACATAGTCAAGTAGAAGAAATCACACAAGGGGGTTATTGAAGGAGTTGCTGCATCCGACCTCGATATATCAATGCTGTTATATACTATTTTAAAGTTTGAAATGTGCTGGATACGATGCACGATGTTGTCATGTTGTAAACCTGCGCAGGTCCCGTGTAAACACGCAAATATATGGGTGGGGTAAGAATGCATTTGTCAAATGTAAATCGTATTAGACCCACTCTTTTATAAAGGTTCTTAATCGAATGCATGTCATTATGATTTAAATAACCAGAAGTGATATAGAAAATACATTTAAATTGATTATACGCAGTTTATACACAGAAATAATTCCAGGTAGTCAGTCAATTTGCATATTGTTGCTAGATAATTGTTATACACAGTAGAAAACGTACTAGCCACACAAACAAATACTCGTTTTATTGTTTCTTGAAACGTTTGTATAACCGTTTATAGATTAAATACAACTTATTTGGACATTGGTACAACATCTTTACCCAATTTAATAGTTTTAAACAAGACATAGTTCTAGGCTACTCTCAAATGTCCCCTCTTTCCATGTAGCTTACAAATAACCTCTGCTTTAACCATTCATAGTCAGATAGCAAAACTCATTTTGTATGGATCACAAATCCCTGCAAGAGCATCCACTGAAAATATTTTAGCATTCTTTGATATAAGAGATATATTGATTGGTGAATCACAAAGATTGCACTGTGATATCACTGGACAACACACTAATAATATGAGTGTCCAAGATGGCGGCCAACAGTAGATATACACATGGAATAGATATATAGAACATTCATTTTGATTCTGACTTGATCTGGAAAATGAATGCAAATAATTTTGAGGACAGTAAAGATTTACACAAAGATGAATATTTAAACTTTAAATAATGGTTAATAAGAGGGACGTAATTAATTTCTGAACGACCCTTTGGGAGTAAAATACCTTCATGGGCTTAGCAAAAAGATCTCTTTTTGGAGAATCGTTTTGTTAAGTTCATGTTTCCACTTTCTCAAATTATTCTGTAAATTCCTTAATCTTTATCTATCTTTTATAAATTTACTAAAATATGGGTGGCACAATTCAGCTAGTGTGATCAAATGGGCCTTCTATGCCTTTATCGAAGATGTTGCAATTTAACTCATTTAATATTGCACTTTCGAATAAATCAGACCATTGTATCAAGAGTTTACCTTCCTCGAAAAACTGCTAAAATGCTTTTTTACCCAACCTCGGATACCTACGCATAATACAATGTGTTTAACCTCTGTTACAAAATCTTAAAATTCAATTGGTGGTACAGCTGACCGAATGCAGTCACTTATTTAGGGAAGATTCAACCAAAACGGTCCTTAAAAGAGAGCGCTTATCTGATTAAACGGATCGATGTAACGTTTCGCATGCTTTTCCGTTTGTTGATACAAAAGATTAGTAGCTATTTTCGATAGGGGACGAAATGGTATGTGTTAGCTTGGTATTCGATGATGGTTTTGACCAATAGTTGGCTAGACGGTGTTGATCATACGACCTAGGGCATATACGAGTAAGGGATGTTTTATTATATCATAACTCCATGTAAGCATACACCACCATTGTGGTCTCTCGTCATTAATTTGTATGATATAATGTGTGATGTATATCAAAACTAATTTGATTTGGAATACTGAAGGACGGGAATTCAACACTATAAAAAATGCAAAACTTGACAAAACTTGATAACACTAGGTTACTGATTTTTCAAAAAATTGAGGATGATTTGGGCATTGCTCATAGATTTTAATTGCATTTGGGTTTTTTTTATATATGTATAGTTTGTCTTTATTTTTCGTCATTTCTAAGCTTGTATATGGTATTCTATGTCTATTGCAATTATATATTTCAAGTTGTTTTCTCCATTTATCCATCTGAAACAATCACTTTTGGCTCATCTTCTTAATTTGGTCATTCACATTTTGCTACATCAATCTTCTGTACCACAACTAGTTTGTCCTATTCTTTAACGACATAATTGTTACAAACCTTTATTATTTGACGCAAGATCTTTATAATAAAGGTCTTCTTTTTAAGCTTTCCATGGACATTCACACTGAATTCCTGTGATGCTAATAATTATGTCTCGTCGAAATTAGGATTCACAATTTAAAAAAGCTAGCTTTAACAAGTATCATAGTGACAGCAGTAGCTTTAGTTGGAAAGTTTTGAAGGCTAATTGATCAGATTATATAGAATGATATACTTTGATAATTCCCCATCTTATGGTGAAAAGTGTACCTTTCATAGAAATATAATGATTATATTGTAAAGGTCATTTTATAACGCAATGGCTTTCGTAATAATTTCGTTAAGCCATGCGTTCAAAATATGGTTTTGTAAACTAATAACCATCACATTTTATCTGTTCCATCGAATTTGGATTACTACTTTGGATATATTTTTTCTGGAAGTTTAGGTCCGAATCGGATAAATAAATCCAAATACATCTCCCACTCAATTAATGAATTTATCGTTTTCTCATTAACGACAACGTATAAATTCTTATAACATATACAGCCTTGATGAGCATTGTAATATCCATATTATCTAAGACGTATTCTCATTTTTTGCCGTTAGATACCAGTCTCGAATTGACTTCGTTTGAATTAGCAAAACTGACGTTTCAGACCTCATTTTACCACACAATTCACGAATATAAACAAATTCTGAAATGATGTTACAATAAGTCTAATAGCTATAAAGTGACTGAGGCCTATGGTTATCATAAGCACTACAGCCATCACGATTATAGACTGTCATTGTGCGATTATGTGCACCGATAGCACATCTTTACTGTGATCACCACAAAAAGAATCTCTGTAATATTTTTTTCTGATCACAATGTGATCGTTATTAGATTGAGACTGATAATTCCAATTCTTGAGTGAACAGTCCCAATGAGCACCCATACTTCCCGCAGTTTTGATGAATTTTCTTAAACAAAAAGTATTTACAAGTGCATCTTACATACCTACAATCTAATTTGAAGCTTTAAAACATGTTTTAGTTTTCCCCAATTGAGGATAAAATGTCGCTATTTTTCCCAATTGCACTGGCCCAGGGCCCAGACACAAAATGTAGCAAGACCCTTGGCCCTGACATCACTTTCTTATTCATAAGAATTTAGTTTAGTTAATTTCTAAATTCTTAAGGAAGAAAATTGAAGAAAAGTGAATCCACTATTTAAAAAAAATCATGGATCCGTCATTGCCCTTTTCTTGGTGAAATCGATTGAATTGGTTTTGTATATTGCTTCTGGATATTTCAATCATAATGTCATACATTTGAGTGAGAAAATTTATAAAAGGGTGGGGTCAAGACAATTTATATTTGACAAACGCATTTCATTTTTTTTTATCTTACCCCACCCACATATTTGTGTGTTTACACGGGACCTGCATAAGTTTAAAACTTGACAACATCGTACATTGTATCCAGCATATTTCAAGCTTTAAAAAGGTATATAACAGCATACATCGGGGTGGGATGCAGTAACTCCTTCAATAGCCCCTCGTGTGATATCATCTAACGGACTATGTTGTAAGTTACAGCGGGGGGGGGGGGGGCGTCAAGTGCAGTCTTAAACTGTGTTTTGTATATATCAGTTAAGATATAGGGTGACGGTGACGGTATTTAACTTAGATCCAAATAAGTTGTATTTAATCTGTAAACGGTTGTACAAACTTTTCACAGAGAAATAATGCGACTATTTGTTTGTGTGGCTAAGTATATTATTGTTTATAAAACAGCCCACCCACCATATGCAAATTGACTCAGCTTATAAACAATTGAAACGTATTCTGTATATCCAATCTGGTTTATTTGATAATAATTTTATGAATTTGAATGAGCACAATCCTAAGGTTGGGTTTAAGAAAATTATCGCTTAGCAAATGTATTTCAAGTAATGTATTTGTTGTCTTACCCCACCCACATATGTATTTGATTACACGCTACCTGCACAGGTTTACAACTTGACAACATCGCGCATCGTATCCGGCATATTTTAAGCTTTAAAATGGTATATAACAACCTTGGTACATCATGGGTAAGGAATGCAAATAATTCCTTAAATAACGCCCTTATTTAATATCATCTGATGGACTATATTGCAAGTTACAGGGAAAGCGGAGGCATTTTAAAGATCGGCATAGAACTGTGTCTTGTTGATATCTGTTAAGATATTGGGTGAAGATGTTTTACTGAGATCCAAATTAGTTGTATTTAATCTATAAATGGTTGTACAAACGTTTCACGGAACACTAATGCGATTATTTGTTTGTATTTTACTGTGCTTAAATTAACCCACCCACCATATGCAAATTGACGAGATATTTGAGCATTATTTCTGCGTATAATTGATTAAAATGTGTTTTGCATATCTCTTCTGGTTCATTAGATGGTAATTCTATGCATTCGAATGAGTACATTCCTAACTGATTGGGTTTAAGTGGGTTTGTATTTGAAAAATGTATTTCAAATAATTTATTTGTTATCTTACCCCACCCACACATTTGTATGTTTACACAGGACCTGCACAGGTTTACAACTTGACAACATCGTGCATCGTATCCAGCATATTTCAAGCTTTAAAATGGTATATAACAACCTTGGTACCTAGGGGGGTGCAGCGAAATCATTTTTTGCCTGGGTCATCAGACGGACTACTAGTAGGCCTATACCAAGATAGATAAGTCAGTATGTATTTTGAGTGAAGGTCAAGATCTATCAATATGAACGACCGAGGGACCACGTTGTTAGTTGAATTTAATAATTTGTTAGAGAATTAATAATGCATTTTAGATATAATGCCACTGTCATGCATTTTCCATAAAGAAATAGACTTAGGTATAGGTTTAAATGTGCATTAATCCATACACACATAGTGACGCCCAACAAGATATAGGCTTTGGAAAACATTGTGAAAATGAAGAAATTGCTTGTGACAAGCATTTTCTCCATTTGTCGAAATGTTTTCAAACCACAAAACCAAAGAAAACAAATTCAATTTACTTGAGATTGTTGTCTGCAACATCTTTGAACTTAGACCAGTCTAATGGGTTGAAAAGCCGCAGCTCAACAGATGTTTGTCGAAAGATCAAAAGATTTAAGAAAGCTATAATACAATATCATTTTCATGAAGTCTTTGTAGTTCTTTTTACCAATAACCAAGAATATCAAAATTTAAGTTTGTGTACTTCGAAATCAAGTTTGATGTTTCTCAGTTTATATTAAAGGTAGGCCTACGAGGGACGTTCAATTAATTTTGGAACTGGGTTTCTATAAGCCATAGTTATGTCGCAATTCAATTCTAAGTTTCTTCAATCCTTCGAAGTAATCCTCTTTGACACCCACACACTTCTGAAGTTTTGAGATTTATTACTTATATGCCAATAAATGAGCCTCTTTTGGAACACCTCGCAGACACTGGAAAATTGCACTTCATATGGAATATGAAGGCCTATACCGACGACCAGATACTTTTTTCGTCATCATGGGGAACACAAAAAAGCCACACGGGCTTAAGTCCGGCTATAAGGGTGGATGATGACGCTGTGCAGCATGTGTCTCTTTCAGGAAGTCTTGGACAAGATGACACCTGTGGACAGCTCCGCTGTCATGGATTTGGCACATGCCTCTTTAGCCGGTTCTAGACCTGCTCTTTTCGTGATATTTCTTTACTTTGGCCGACATACATTTCTTGTATGAATGACCGGCGATAGTTGTACTATTTGAAACAGTAATATGAACAATACACCCGTTGCATTTGAAAAATTACCGCTTACAAAACTTTTGCCGCGCTTTTAATTTTTTGGCAAATACGGACCTTACCTGATATTTTCGCAGCCATTGTTTGCTTATGACACGTCATTGGTGCTCATAATAATAGATTATTGTTCAATCATATGTATAAAGCCAAGAAAGCCCACATTTGTTGCATTTATTGCATTATTTCAAAATATATTTTACACGGGTGGCTCTCTGTCCATAGGCAGCAGGTGGCGGACCCAATGGGCATAAACCTTTCAGTTTTTCAACCCTTTCGTCAAAATCGTATAACATGTCCCCGATGAAAGACCAACTTTATCTGCTATTTTTTGCACATTGAACCATGCCTCTTGTTCGGTCATGTCGGAATCTACAGCAACATTTGCTTTGGTACTAGCTCTACCCGGGTTGCCTGAGAGGGGGGCATCATTCAAGCCAGTTTTACCAAATTTAATTTTCATTATCTTCCTAAAGTCTGACGCATATTCAACGTTCGAATGTCTACGAATCTGATATAGTTCATTATATACATGTGATGTAGATATTTTAAGCCTATGCGACCTTTAATGTAGACCCGTACATCCTACTTCAGTTCGTTTTCCATTTTGCGCACAGCGAAATAGCCAGTGTATACGACTGGACCAACTTAAAAGTTCAGTAACCTTTGAAAGAGTCAACGGATTTGTCTCAAATTTTGACCAAGTATAGACATCAAATTTCCCGTCCAATAGTCGCAAGCACCACTAGTTTTATAGAACCATGAGGTATGGTGGACCATTAGTACCACTTTTAATTGAACGCCCCTCGTATTCCAGTTTAAAGTTCGTGTACTTTGAAATTTAAAAGTTTAATGTTTCGCAGTTTATTTTTTAAGGTATTCCATCCATCATTAGCTACCAATGACAATGATAATTTACGATATACAGTCGACACTCGTTATCTCGACATCGGATGAGTCGAAATGCCGCTTAAGTCGAAGTGAAAGTCATGTCCATCCTCAACATATGGATATCAAAATGTTTACTAGTAATCAAAATAATTCCGAAACAAATACAGTCATTGAAATTTAGTAGGATAAGGATAGAAATTGCTCGTTTCGAGCAATTTCTTTCCTTTTCCTCCTATATTTCAATCATGATGCCCATCAAAAGTGGTTGAAACGTTTTCATAGAAAATAATTATGAGGATGAGTCGAACTCCGGATATGTCGAGGTATTTTGACAGCCCCTCTGACATCGACACAACGAGAATTTCCATTGTCACGGATAACCCCAGAAAAATCACGAGGCTGGGCCTATATGTCTTATGAATTCCGGACAGCATCGTCAATTTCCGTTACTACGAATGACGTTCGATGATGCGCGTAGTGTTTGGTATCGACTGACGCATGCGCGGATCCAGAGGGGTGGGGGTGGGGGCGAAAGAAGGGGTTATCAAAAAGATTACTGGTTATGTCCCAAAATAGCTGCGTCATTTGTCCCTGTGTGCCACGACAAACCGTTGTTATATTTAGTCCTTCGTAGAATGACAGATATCTGCCAGAGGGACACCCTGACCCCACCCCCACCTGGAATTTGGCAAAAAATGGGGTGAAGATAGGATGACTCCCCTGGGAAAATACCTGGATCCGCGCTTGGACGGATGTGTGGAATACCTTAATGAATGCTTATAATACCATCTAGTATTCAGTTGACGACGGGTTGTTTTCAACATCTGTTGAAGATGAACTTTAAAATGTCCGTTAATGCATCACAAAAAATCTAGTATCATTTAGTGGCGACGGAAACATAACATGCGTGGTCACGCGCGATTAATCAAGTCAATTTTTATACATGGCTTTTCTTGCACTTCTCAACTTCTCAACTGAGCAGTAATTCAAAACCACAGACTGTACCGTTCTAGCCATTCTAAACGCGCATGACCTTTGAACTAACGAGTTCCAAGACGACCAAGTTGAAACAAAAAATAATAACGTTGCATGTTATTTTGTAAAGGTATATTAAGGAAAATATATCATAGCAAAGTCACATGATCATGGCCCGCGAATCAGTGCACTCGAACTCGGCTTACTATACATATTCAGTGACCGTGATTAATCCTTACCCAAACGATACAACTTTATACTGGTTCAGATTAAAAGGTGAAGCATTTGACAAATTCAATGTTACAAAGAAAAGGACAGGTTGTATGACATAGCCAGAAAATATTGAGAGAAAATGAGAAAATGCTGATGATCAGCATTTTCTCCTTTTCTCTAAATCTTTTCAAAGATGTCTCTACAAAGCTCATCGAAAACACGTCTTGCGTGGAAAAGGATGAAGAACTACTATTCAATATTTTCATCAAGATTATCATTTTGCGCTTTAGAAAGATGATGTGATAAAGTGTGTTAATTAATTCACTAATAGGCTTAAAACTTGGAAGTGACCTATTTCCTTTACCTTCTTTCTTAAGATGACCAATACAAGAATGTAGCATGTCTTGGTGAGAATTTGACCAAATCACCGCCATTTTGATTATTTCACTTTTAATTAATCATGATGCGATCATGTTTATTCTATTAGAATTAGCGTACACGTATTTCTTTTCAGAAATGCTTACGCATCATTGGCAAAGTGATAATCTTTATGCCCGTTGCATTAATCTTAATACATATAATCGCTTTTCAACAAAAACCTCGTAACTGCAGCTTGTTTTAGGCTGCAGTTACGAGATTTCTGTTGAAAAGCATCGATATATGACTAACAGATCACAATTAACCCTTCCTGAAAAGCCAGAGTTCTGGGCTGTTCCAAATTGAAGGCTGCTTCAGGCGATTAGTTGGGTTTTGATAAGAATATAATTATGTGTGTAATAAAGCACAGAAAATATTGATGTAAAGGGAATAAACTGCTAGTCATCAGCATTCTGAATGTTTACTTCAATACTATATTTTTTAAGTTAACTTCTTAATGATGCGATGTTTTATGAATCTCAAACTAACCACAGTACGGGTAATCTACCTTATTTAAGGACAGGTCCTCCATTTATTTCCCACGGTAAGATTTTTTTATTTTTGCTGTACTGATATTTAAATATATGAGAAGTAAAAAAATGACTTAAAAACTATAGGTCACCAAGCGAATTAAAAAGTTATTGGATGTCAAGGGAGGCTACCCTTGTCTAAAATTGCAAAAATGAGGTGTCACTAAAATACCCACAAAACAGGTGTTCGAAGTGACTAGGATTACATAAATAAGTCTTTATCGTGTTCAATATGTTCAATTCTGTCTAAATAAGTATCAATTTTGGAAAATTTAATGATGTTTTTCAAATTTTTAATAAAACATTCTTTAAAAAGTAGCTGAAATTGCTATTTTTTCGCAACGTTTCTGATAATAAAAAATATTCCAGCGGTAAGAATTTTTTTCTTTTTTGGTATAGACATAGTGCTTGGTCATACCTACAAAAACAAAAAAAGAAAAATATATCAAACCAAGCGTTTTTCTTAGTTATAAGTAAAAATTGGTTTAATTTTTGCAGCTCTGTCCGAAATTGTTGCGCTACTTTTATCATTTTTCCTCCTTATTACCAGCTTTAGATAATAAAAAGTGTCATCTTTTGTGTCCATCTGAAGCGGACTAGCTCATATAGACACCACTTTGCTTTTGTTGCTCCGTTTTCTATCGCTAACGCCACATGTTGAACGCGTAACAGATAGCGAAATGTACCATCCGAGTACTATTACACTTTAATTGACCAAACAGAGAAAATTGAAATAACCGAAAAGGGTCTTGTCATTTATCAACCAAACATTAACTAAATGTAAAAAATACATTTGCTAAAAAGACCAATTACTGAAACAGCTTTATTTCGTTATTTAGGATATGCGCAGTAAGTTGCGCAGTAACAACTGGAGGATCTGTCCTTAAGCCTTTCAAAAAACGGCGGAAATATAATTAGACTGGTCTACACTGCAAGGAATTGGAGTTCGTAAAGCGCTCAATTACATTGGGCAAACAATGTTACATTATCTCAAAGTAAACGCCATAAGTTATGTGTCGCAATAAGTCTTATCACTTGTTAATAATTTATATGGTAAATGGAGACATTTGTATTGATGTTGTGTCAAAGATCCACAGTTCAGTTGTAGTTTCTGATTTACAAATGTTGAGGTTTACCTGCAACTTATCTTTGTCTACGAGAAAAAAATCCTAATTCGTTTATGACGAGGAAGTAATTTTCTCAAACAATATAACGTCGTTGTAAATGCAAAACCTCGTATCTCGTTTTTGAAAAAAATCAAAGGGGAGGGGGAAAAGTGTAATAACTTTTCCCATACTGAAATTTTGAAATTTGTACATAATTGTTCACAAATAATTTGTCATTAATACATGTACTGATCAGTAAAAATATCTCTAAACCTGCAAGAAATTTCTTTAACTGGACACACAAGTTTGTACTTTGAAAATCGCAAAAATCGACATACGAGGTTTTGCATTTACACCGACGATAAGTGGTGAAATGCCCTTCTCTGGTATATTCAATCGCTTTTGTAGATGTAAAATCAAAGTAAACTTCTTACTCGTTACGTAACTGACAAGAGTGTGACATTATTTGAAAAGTGTGTCTCTCATATCGTCACTTTTCCACATAAACCTCGTAACTGCAGCTTCAAACAAATTGTATATAGAATGTTTTTGAAACGCTGACGTTTGAGACAAGGATATCTCTGCTTTTCAACAAAAAACTCGTAACTGCAGCTTTAACAAACTACACTTACGAGGTTTTTGTTATGAAAGCGACTGATTATTCCTGATGTTTATTTGCCACAGTGTCACAGAAAACATAAGAAATGAAGAAAGGTTTAAAAATCTCACAGAAAAAACGTTTCCTGAGAAGTTGTCAAAATGTAATTACAATCTCTAAAACCTATTGCAAGTCTTGAACAATTATACTTTTCTTTACGACTTGGGTGTAAACGAAATGTCATGAAAATCAAATAAGCGTGACATTAAGTTGCAGCCGACAAACCTACCGACCTTCAATGCACCTCTGTCTTTATATTTCTTAAGAACTCAAAGGAATATGTTTTCTGCTAACTCTCGCAGAATTAAGACTTGAAATTGTCTTAAAATCTCGTAACTAAAGCTTAAATAAGCTGTAGTTACGGTGTTTTTAACAAAGCGACGATATTTAAAATCTATGCACATATTTGTTTACTGCTATTGAAACAGACTAAGGCTTACAAGAAATGTCATTTTATGCATTTATACATATAAAGTGGTTATCAAATATAGTCGGAACATCAAAACTGTCATATTTGGTTTGTTCCCAAGTATTACTGCCTAGGCAATTATAATCAAAATACATGCAATTGAGTCGTGATCTGGAAACAGGTCCCTTTGGAATTTGAGACCGACGTGGATCTAGATCAGCTTGTGCATAAGCACGGTCTGAACAAAATCCATACTGTTCTAAATGGGCCTCTTCAGTAACCCCAGCAACTACTGGATATAAGAAATAACCCAGACTGCTCTTCGGCATACTCTGAATCTAAAACATGGTAGGATCTCAATGCATAAAGGCCGAATTTACAGACACCAGCTCATTTGTATAATCTGGTGTCCGACCTACTTTATGAACCAATGGAATGCAGTATATTGTAAAGTTTGGCCGCTGTATTTTGCATAAACGAGCTGCCGGCTAGTTTATGTGACGTCTATACATAGCCACGCCCCCGTCTCCAACGACCTGTTGGTAAACACTAAGTCAGAAAGAGGCTGTATAGTAGATTCTACGCCATATAAAGATTCAATGCGCTGCGCACATTTGAATGTTTATTTCGCGTAAAATCTACTATACAGCCTCTATCTAATACACAAAGACAACATTGAATCCCGTTGCTGTATATGATGTCTATAAACGTCTGAAAGATGTTAACTTTCAAATACTTAAGTACATATTTTTATTATTCTTTTTTACCTAAAGACTTATCGAGTTTGAGAGGAGTTGCAAGCGACAAAAGATTTGTTTCGAAAGTTTAAAAAATCTATCTTTGTAGTAGCATATACATTATTGAAGGAAAGATAGGAATTCTTGATTGTCGGCATTTTTTCCCTAAACGTTTTTCCAAGATTTTTTCTATAGTAGAGTTATTGTGTGGGAAAGAGTTGATATGATACCTTCCATCTAGTAAAAGCCATGAACTTAGACACAATTTATCTGTTTTATCATTAGAAAATCTTAATGCTATATCCTTAATGGCCTTGCAGATTCTATGACAATGTAGACTTTGTCCTTTACCAAGCAATACCTGGTTTGACATCCCTAAACAAAAGGACTTAAGAAAACATTGAAGCGAAAGGAGAAAATGCTGATAATCAGCATTTTCTCCTTCTGCTTCAATACTTTCTATTGTATATTTTACACAAGTCCAGTCTTTTTCCTTCCATTTTGATGTCTGCTGCAGCAAAGTGACATGCAAAATACCAGTCTCGTATCTTATTTGGGTATTATGGGTTTTTCTTCGAATTACATATTGTACTTTCAAAATATCCTATATCGAATCATCATATGTCAGCGAAAATATTTTGGTTCTGTAAATTTAAGTTGACCTTAGGCTCATTGTAGCTTCTACCAGGCTGTACAGAAATGGTATCTCCACTCAGGTCATCAAATGTAGTTTATGTTTGGACGAACGAAATAGGAGAAAATTAAAAGAGATCATGTGATTTGATATGCACGAGTCATTTCTGATGGGTTCGGAGTAGATGGTGTTGATTCCAGTACCAGATTGAAAAAATGTCACTTAGTATACCGTCGTTCTTATTGCAAAACCTCATAACTCCTACTTAATTAAAGCTGGAGCTAAGGAGTTTGCAATTTAACACCAACGATATGTAGAGGTTTGCTTGCATACCGCCACACAACAAAGGGCATTTAGAGATTCTGCATTTTTATTAAACGTTATCCATCTCCAAACGATGCAGATGACTAATGGATTGTGATTAAGAAAAAAGTTGAGAACAATAAACATGTTCAATATTCGTAAACGTCAAGAGTTATTGTTGAAAGGTTTAAAGTTTTAAAGGGGCCCATGCTAGAAATTTCAAGCACCGTAGCAACATTTGGACAGGCAATTTTTAGTTGTGCGGCGCATCGCATTATTTGATGTTCTGATTCACTGGTGGTGAACTCGGCCAAAGGGGGGACATTTTTCGCTACAACAAGGTACAGATATTTTGCTTTTAAATGTGAGTTTAAAGATCTGACTGGATAGTTTTTTCTAACAACAATGAATTTGTTCTAAAAATAGACCGGGTTTACCGATATGTATTGAAAAACCGTCGGCGTTGTTATAAAATCGCGTTACTACGGCTTTATCGAAGCCGTAGTTACGATATTTTATAACAACACCGACGGAATACAATGATCGCGAAAATACGTCCCACGCTTTGGCCGAGTTCACCACCAGTGTGATTGGGTTCGTCAAATCTAGTTTGTTTTTGGACAGACTTAGAAAATGGACAGAGGTCATGTTATTTGATATGCACTATTGATTCATGGGGACTGTAAAGTAGCTGGTATTGATTGATAAATTAAGATAGGTTTCATTTCCATGATTTCGTATAGAACAACAAAAATATCCGCAGCTATCGGTATATGATCACATCAAAGCATCAGTATGGTTTTATTATTATTAAAGCTACTATTTCCCAGATTTTGGACCAAAATTTGTCAAAAACAAACGAAATGTACACTTTTTCAGCTTTATATGACCTACAGTTGTCGCCACATCTTATGGCACGTGTTTATGTTTTGTTTTACGTTCAATTACATTTGAACAAAACATAAACATTGTGCCATACGATGTGGCGACAACTGTAATTAAATGATTACGACAAACTATTGAAGCAACGACTCATTTTTTCGCAATTTGATACCGAATTCATGAAGCGATGTGGAAAGTAGGTCAAAAACAGTAGGACCTGCGACTTTCTTAAATGACGTCACAACATACATGATGACGTCATATTGAAATTCAAGCATGAATCTCGTTTGAATCTTGGTCCGCGCTGTATACGCATGCGTGACAGTTAAAAAATAAATTCAATCGCATCTGAGACGGGGTTGAATTTTGGTTTGGATTCTCCCTAAATTCGGCTATCTCTCTTATAATTTCGGCTCAATCTCTGTCTGAATCGCATATTATTAACCATTCTGAGGTGGCCAACACAAAGGTTTTGCATATTTTTTCAAAAAATTTCATTTTTTACAATTAGACCATCTGTTACCATCATCGACTAACAGTATGAGCCAGGGATTAAGGTTAAATTTGGTGAACGCTCGTTTTCATCTCGTTAAATGATAAACGAATAAAAGAAAGTTAAGAAACTATGCAAAGGAGACTCTCAAAAATAGAATTAAAACAATTTATGGACAAAAGTCAAATAACGAAGTTATGAATAAAAATACAGCTCGATTGCATAGTCTGAATAGAGACAATACGTCCGCCTCTTTCAGTTATATATACTTGGCCATGTACCTATCTTGCTGCTTTTTGAAACCGGGTTCATCAATATGTTGTTCAAAGGTCAGTTGGTATTTCAATTAGGGTCGCCAAATCTAGTTTTTGTTTGGACAGAGTAAATGGACATGGATCATATTATTAGTGATACACGGGTGATTCTTGATGGATTCAGAGTGTTTGGTGTTGATTGTCAGATTAGGATAAAAATCTCCTGACATAGAGATTTGTCAAAGTTTTTTTTAACGAGTTCACTTGTTCCATCGACCTGATGATCAAGCGACGAATTGTTAGCGGCAGTTCTAAATCACGCACTGCAACATTACGTCGTCGTTTTTGCACACCCATAATCTGCATCAGTGGTCTCTGTGACTAACCACCAGTCTATTTTTTTTCAGGGTTACATTGTTATTTTCGGACTGACTGATTTGACGCATCGCTTTATCCTATTTTGGCTTAATCACTACGTTGTGCGCATAACTCCGAAATCCTGTCGCGAAAATGCAGCAAGCAGAAAATAGCAATAAAAACTACATTTACTACAGTCGCAATTTTATCGAATAATAGAATTAAATCAAATCCGATTATTCATTTTACTTGATGGGAAGCAAATATGTCGTGTGACAGTATGCACCACGTGTATGCATTTTAAGGGCAGTGACATCTTCAAAGTACAATGTAGTTAGCCCAGAATGCCCAAATCAGATAGATGATAATAGAATTTAGCGTCCTTTGTCGGTAGATATTGCCAGTGGTATGTCAGTCAGCAGAACTGCATTTCCGTCCTTTTCTGTTTCTCTACAGAAATAGAATTCGCAACAAAAAGAAGAATGTCAAATTATAACCGAAACTTGATTTCGGGGTCAATGACCCGGAAGAACTTTCCTGTGAGGACTGTCTCCTATTCCGATTGAAATACTGGCGATACACAAACGATAATCATAATAGGGAACGATTTTATCCAGTAAACCATGACGTAATTTCGGACAAACAAAATGAAATTTCGTAGGTGTTGATTCAAGCCATAGTTCCGAGATTTTATAACAACACCGACAATTTATAAAAACATAACAGAAAACCATGTCTGTTTTTAGCACAAAGTACATCGCCATTCGTAGTTAGAAAATGGGGCGCGAGACATTTGTTATGCGTCAATAATTAGTCAAGGGCCACGATTTCCGAGATAATTTGGACTAAATTAGTGGCTATCTTTTCATCAACTGTGTATGGTCACTCGGTTATTGAACTGCGGTATGGTTTTGTGAGATTTCAGCCCTTTTTACAGAGCAAACAAATGAACTGGGTATTGCCATTTAAAACGCCCTTATATAGCATTTGGGACAGACATGGATTCAGACTACTTTGTGCATACGCACAGTCTACTCAAATTCCATGCCTTTCTAGTTCTGTTTTATATTTTGTTTAAGGAGCGGTAAGATTGCTGCATGGGTCACTCTTAGATTCAACAACGCATATCATATAAAATGTTCTTCAAATCATTCAAGACGCAAATAACATTTTCTAGGTATTCAGAGGCTAAAGGTACACAATTCTTGTGTTAAACTTTTAGCAGGATATCTGAAGGACATTTGCTTTAATAACTCGAAGCATACTGTACCTTGACATAGACCTTAACGACATGTACCATTAAACAAAAAACTTGTAACTGAAGCTTGTTTCAAGCTGAAATTACGAGGTTTTCATTGAAAAGCAGCAATTTGTGATACATCAAAACGATACGAAAACAAACTGGGACTGTATAAGAGACAGATATAAAATGAATGAGTGATCACCAGCCAACGTTAATTATGATTGGCTGATTGTGTAGGGGCTTTACGAGAGATGAGCTTAAGGGGGAATGCTCCAGTTTTTCGGAACACTCGGACTTTACTGTAGTAATTAAAATGTTTCGTACCAATATGTTTCGCTACCAGATTTTCAATAATATAACACATCATTACAATTTACCATTTTCGACGGTAAAAGTGTATTTATTACGCGAAACTGATTTTCTCAAGATGGAAATAGAATATTTAGAGCAAGACAGTCGTAAGTGTGTATGCAGTTACCACTGTTTTGCGTCATTTTATTCATGTGTAGCTGATAAAAATTGCCGTAATTCACTAATAAGTCCGCTGACCTATACATTTTCTTTTTGAATTATTACCAGAACATGTTGCTCAATACAATGAGGGAGTTTTGTCAAATTCTATTATGTAGAACTTGAAATATTTCCAAAAATATGCAAATTTTGACATAAAACACTCCAGCTTCGTTGATCTAACCGAACACGTGAGCATGCTGTTTTATACATTTACGCATTTATAATAGCACGTATTTTGGGTTTTCTGTTCGTAATAAATGTAAGACGTTACGTTAAATCCGTTTTCGCGACTAAACGATGAATATACAGCTTTTTATTAGCATTTTAGTGACCTTGGACAGGTGCAAGAAATTGTGCATTTTTTCGATGTAGGGTTATGTGATACGAATGCCAATAAAATTCAAACAAGATCGCTGACCACCAAATTTTATTTTATTTTTCAATTGGTAATAACATGTTATTTCAGCATACAAGATATGAATACATTCTATTATTGGGAAAAAAATTAAGAAACTGGAGCATTCCCCCTTAAAGTCAATTGATATCCTTCAACCCCCCGAGGTCGATTTCCGGGGAGTACCTTGATATGGTGATATAAATACACTTCTAAATTTTATATTTATATCTATATTTGTAATACAACAGAGAACGATTCTAAAACAAGCTCGGACTATATTAAGAGACAGATGTAAAATGTCTGAGTGATCACTAGCCAGGGTTAATGATGATTGGCTGATTGTGTAGGGGCTTTACGAGAGATAAGCTAAAATATAAAAGTCAATTGATATCCCTCAACCCCTCGAGGTCGATGTCCAGCTAGTATGTTTACTTATAATCAGATTTTGTATTTGCAATACAGCAGAAAACATTGAAAACAAACTCGGAGTATATTTAACAGACAAATATATAATGAGTGATCACCAGCCACAGTTAATGATGATTAGCTCATTGTGTGGGGGGCTTTACGAGAGATGAGCTAAAAGTCAATTGATATCCTTTATCCCTCGCGGACGATGTCCGGCTAGTAGTTTTACTTACATTTGTACTACAACAGAAAACGACCCACGTATACAGGGAGTATATAAGAGACAGATATAAAATGAGTGAGTGATCACCAGTAATAGATAATGGTGATTGGCTGATTGTGATGGGTCTTTACGAGAGATGAGCTAAAAGTCAATTGATATCCTTTACTCCTCGTGGTCGATGTCCGGCCAGTATTCTAACGTCTGTGGGACGCCGTGGTCTGTTGGTAGGACCCGGATTTCGGGACCGAATGGTCCTGTGTTTATATTCCGTCGGTGCCACGGGAAATTTTCTAAGCAAAGACGCAACGATGATTGGCTCATTGTGCAGGACTTTACGAGAGATGAGCTAAAAGTCAATTAATATCCTTCATCCCCGACGTCGATTTCCGGCTACTTTTTAACGTGGTGATATAAATACATTTTTCAATCGTTATGTCGACATCGGGTAACTCGTATTGACGCTAAGTACTGTCGAAATAAAAATCAAGTGTCTCACATTTCAATAGAATTGTACAAACGTATAAGGAAAGCATGGGGGAAAGGGATTTCGTGATAGAAATACAGAGAAAGCATGATAGGGAAAAGGGGGGATTACATTTTGTATTTTCTGTCCAAGTTTTCCTAAGCTTTAAGTTTTCCATTTTCAGGGGGCACAGACTTCACTGGGTGCAATAAAAAAATTATAGAAGCCCTTATACTACGTGACTTTACAAGCTATAATTCACTCATTCGCTTACACTATATCAAATATTACCCACCAGTTTCTTAGGAATTATTTCCAAATTCTTGTCACGATTTAAAAAAAGGGATTTGACGTCCCATGTGCCTCCGACGTAATGAGTGTTAACTGTATTGTTCGAGATTGTATGTACATTCTAGCAGCTCTGTAACATATAATGTTTGCGCTGGATCCGTGATTCTCAGCAACATAAATTGTACTAGATGATTTCCTGATTTACAACATAATCATTTGTATCCTTACCTGTTATCCCTTTTCCAAACAACATGGTTTTTGTGTCTCTACTGCGAAACAAACGCTGAAAGTAAAAAGTCTTTGAATGAAAAGAAGAAAATGCTGATAACCAGCATTTTCTTCTTTTCCTTTTCAGTGCTTTTCTATATCGTCATAATACATACTTTTGCAATTACAATGTATATAATTTGTTTCATAATTTGTAACACTTTTAGAAAAGTTGCAGTAAGATTTCGTCGTTTGGTAAGAGTTATATGACAACAATGTTAAGGCAATAATTCAGTGAATACATAACGATTGTTTGTAACAAACGAAGCACAATTCCCCGGTTCCTACTTCCATATGTGACATTCAATAATGGTTTGTAAGATTATGCAAAAAGCATGGATTACATTTCAGAAAGACACACTTTGGCGTCGTAGTCTTGCGTGATCGCTAGGGATAGGGGCTTTACTCTTGCATTTTACAGGCGACGGGATTTCTTAATCATGTAAAGCGGATAAGTCTGCAAGTTATTTTAATCCTAAATACACTTTGTAACGTAATGTTTATTTTACACAAAAGGCGTAAAAAATTTGATAATCATTAAAACCTGCTTAAAGTGACATTAAGATTTTTCTGGCAATTTGAATTAGGAAGCTACAACGTAACATATTGCTTCTGCCGGGTTCCGCCTTTAAATGACATTAATTGGTGATAGAGTTGAATAATTCAATACCATTTTTGGAGACATCCTAAAACATGTGTGGAAAATGAGGAAATCACAAACCTTTCATTTCTTGGGCTACAAAAAGCTCCATTATGTGGAAATGTGATAATCCAACAGACCAGCTTCCGCCCGATTTATAACCTTTGGTCTTCCTGTTCCTGATAGGATACTCAAACCACCCGACTACGGGAGCAGTTTTTACATAATTCTACTATATTGTTCCAGCCTCCCTGTTTACTGATGACACGGCCTATATTGGTTTTGTTGATTAGGTGTCCATTTTAATTGAGAAATTACGAGGCAAGTTCCGGAGTTTTGTTGCTCTATGATGACAATTAACCCTTAACCAAACAAACTATGTCCTTGACGGCCTATGCTAATAATGAAGGGCTAGAAAACACTAATGGAAAAGAGAAAAACTGATATACAAAATTTTCTCATTTTCAATAAATATTTTCCAAGTAATAATTTATCAATGCTCTGTCTTTTCGATAACCTTATAATTAAGAGTTAGTCGTCAGCGATCATTTCAATGTGAATTGGACCTATTTTATTGTATTGGAAAGGATTGAAGTACCGTAAAGCAACATAATCAGTTATGCTACCCTTAACGCGGTCCGCCCTAATGAGGTTCACGCGATATCGGATTTATTCGGGCGACGTCGTAAACATTCAGTGGTGTCCGTTCCAACGTCGAATGTTTACGATGTCGCCCGAATATGTTCGGATACTTAATGAAAGTTAACGACGTCTCACATGACACAAGAGTTTGTGGCCCAGCACAACAACTTTATAGGGTTAATTCGCGTTTTTGAGGTCGTTAACATTCTCAAAGGCCCAAAAAATGCGTTATCGCCTGAGACCGAAGGTGAATTGACGCTATTATTGCACAAAATATGAAGAATTTGCAAAGAAATGTAATAAAATAAGACGAATAACTGAAAAACTTTGTGAAAATTTAGCCACATTTACACCGACAGACACCAGAGTTTTCCGGCATTCGACTCGACATATATCGAGTAAGTACGATATCCACTAGACGGGCCGTTAGATTTTCATCGTGTAGCTATGTAGTCAAGTTTCATCGCATGACATATCTTCATTTGGGTTGGCGAAATCGTAACAATATTCGACTAAGTTTTCTTTTGGAAACATACTCTGGATATTCTAACGTTCATTTCAGTGCGGGTACAGTAATAAAACAAAAGGTCGGAACTTCTGAGGTAGATCTCTGGTTCGTTTCAGACATTCGTTCATTTCGATAAAAAACATAGTTGTAAAGGAAAAATTGCAGTAACTAAAAGAAGAACAAGAAACACATAGGCTTACCATCACATTTGACCTAGACCACAACCACTCAATTCTAATTCATTTTCTTCCATGTCCACGAAATCCACTTTTAGTTCAAAATCTGTCAGCTGCCCGATTGTTTACCTTTTGATTCCAAGAATTAAACCTACGTCACTATATTACGTCATCAGATATGGTTACACTTTGAGACATAGTTTACTATTTATTGGGGTATAAACTGGAAATGGGGTCTTATAAGAATTTACATCGCGGAAAAGGGAAATGACAAAATTTCGGCTTTATTTTCAATTTTCTGAAGCACTCACAACAAATCCCCGATCGAGGATATGTGAATGCAAAACCGGTCGGATAATGCACGTGAATTTGCTGAATAACGACCGTTTTTGACGATATCAGACTGATTTTTGCTCGTTATCCAATGCCAATAACAGACTGAAAACACACATTTTAGGCAATAATAGATTATTAATTCATTAAAGAATTTGAAAAAAAAGCAGACACCGTTCTTAGGAAATTACAGATACATACATGTACAAATAATGCTCGTTTTGTTACACTGCTCTATTTACAACGACCGTCCATAACATGTGCTTTTGTGATCTTACAGCTGAGAAATATGTATCTTTAACACAACCTTATCATAAAGGGCTGAGAAATTTAGCCCAAACACGCAAAACATAAATATATCAGTTATTGTTTGGATGTACAAGATGTAATTCTAGATACAGACACTTCCCGCCAAAAATCTATATGGTCGCTTTTAAACAAAGACCTAGTATCTACAGCTTTAAACAAGCTGTAGATACGAGGTTTTTGTTGAAAAGCAGGGATAAACAAGGATACATGATACAGTCTCACGGCACACCCACACATCGTACGTTACATTAACCCATTACCAAGCAACAACAAAAAACTGGTCCAAATTCATAGATGTTGCAGAAGACAATTCCAAGTAATTGAAATTATTTACGGGAAACGCTGTGGGAGATGCAGAAATTGCTTGTCAAAATTTAAGGGCATGTCCGTGGGAAGCAATTTGATTTTTTTCTTTTTTTTTTTTGGGGGGGGGGGGGGGGTCTCAAGCCTAGTTTCTGAATATTGTGTTGGGAGCTAAATTGAATTTTCCCTGAATTTCCAGTGTAAAATAATGAGAATTTTGCAATTTTGGCCAACTTGGGGGGGGGGGGGGGGGGGGGCTAGCCCCTGTTCCTGCGGACCTGAATGTTAGTCCTATATGAACCGGCCGCTGACAACAATATGGATATGGATAAAATAGAATATGCGGGCAGAGTGCAGTAACAAATATTTAGACAAACGGAGAAATTGCTGGTGATCGGGATTTTCTTCTGTTGCATCAATGTTTCTTAACCCATTACCTCACAGTGACTCTTTTTGACTTCCCACAGGATAATGGCGTAGAAAAAAAACGCTGTGGATAATGAAGAAATTGCTTATGACAAGCAATTTATTCATTTCCCACAATTTTTTCTACACTTTATTTCAACTTAAAATCCATAGTAACGATGCCTTTGAATGAAATCAACGACATGTGTCACGTGATCTAAAAACGAAGTCCTACTTCATTAATAGTTTTCCATCCATTTTTCTTTGATAAAGGCATCGTAAAACTAGATTTTAATTTGGGAAAGGGCCAACCTTTTAATAAGAAATATGTTGTTCTACCGAGAAAGCGTCTCGAAGCTTTACGGAAAAAAAAAGAAAGAAAGAAGAAAAAAGGCGAAAAGTAAATGTTGAAAGATACCAGAAAATATCTCACTGTAATCGATATGTTTCTCCCTTTCTTTAATTGGTTTCCGTGCTCTAATAAAATAATTCCATGTCCCCCTTTCCCCAGAATCACTAGAACATCATGAAGGGGTTTTATATTAAGGCCAAATTCAATCACGTGATTTATTAAAGCATATATACTCTTTCTAGAGTCAATGACAATTTAATAAAATAGGCCATATTCATGGCGTCATGATTTTATCAATGCAGATTTAACCGTCAAAAACGACACATGTATCGTATATATAGCGTGCTTTTGTACATTAATTGCGTAATTTTGCTGATAACATGGAATGTTATATCTGCCACAAATATATAAATAAATGAATGACTTATGTCACAGCACTACTTTCGTCAACCTCGGCGTTGGTTGAGTCAGCCCGAGTGGACATTCTTTCCTGGTATGTATATGAGCCAGGATCTGGAAAAACGTCCATTAAGGCTTCTGAGCCCAACATAGATCCAGATCAGCCTGTGCATACGCACAGTCTGATCAGAATCCATGTTGTTCTCTAATAGCTTCTTCGTGACCTGCAGTAACTGCAAGAGAGCAGTATGGATGCATTTTGGACTGCATTTGACAACAGGATGATCTTCAAACTCAATATTTGAAAATGCTTTAAGGGACGTTTTTCCAAATCCTGGCTCATATGTATGTTTACTGTATGTCTTGAGACAGCATCTTCATGTTTCACACATTGGTACCTGAGGACCATTTTGGACCATCACTTTTGACCTCGTGACGACCTTGGGGTTAAACATTCTTTTTGTCGCACCTGAGCATGAAGTGTCCAATGTGAACTATGGTAGTTGTGTGATGTCCGATGTCTGTTTCGTGTCGTCCGACTTCAACATTTGCCATGTATGCATTCTAGAGGCTGCATGTCCTGCCCGGTTATGGTATAGATTAGTCAAAATCATGCCTTGATCAAATATCGAGCTTGATATTGGGTCCTATTATGTCAAAGCTCAGAAAACCCTTGAATGCACTCTGGATAGAGGCTGCATTTTCATCCCAATTTATCCAAAATCGTCAGAATGATTGTCCTGAAACTAGGTCACTAGGTCAAATTTTAGAAAATTCTTATATGATCAAATCTTACAAATCTTAGAGAATCTGTGTATGTACTCTATATGTAACTAAAAGCCCATTCAATCTTGAAGTTAGTAGAAATGATAGTCCTGATAAAAATATTTGTTGAGTTTGCAGCTTGGTCAAATGAATAAAACAACTAAGCCTAAACGTCGATTCTTTAAAAAAAATCCTTGTACGTACTATTGACAACTCAAACTGGAAAATGGTCAGAATGGTGTTCGTAATAAAATATGTGATGACTTTTATGATGTTGACGTGGGTCTAGTGGGGTTTAAATGTTAACCCATGTGAACGATTCAGGGCCACTAAGGTCGTCCTCTCAATATTTTTAAACTAAGCCGTACCTTATGAGCTATTTGAAATAAAGCATTGGTGATTAGCACACGGATACCTCCAGCAGAGGCATTTCGTTTGAAACCATATTGTTGATCTCTGATGGCTCTTATCTTTATTTTTGACATATTAGGTAATCGGACTTACTGGAAACGCATTTTCCGCGAGAAGTCACTTATGCAAAATGTGTTTTAGTCAATTATTTTGAGAATCGAACTTGGTAAAAATACATCTCATGGGAATTTGTAAAGAAACCTAAAAGCTGTGTCACAGGGTAAAATTTTGAAACATGTACATTTCTATAGCTTTGTTTTATTTGAAATGCAAGGCAAATGTATAGCATTTTAGGAATTTGTGACAGTTTAGAGTCTTTTATATAAAAAAGTATTTTTGTCTTCTATCGTTTTAACCCTTTCCCATACCATGTTTTTACGACCTAAATTAACTCTTTCCCAAACAGCAAAAATTTAGGGTGATCCATTTTAAAAAAAAAATGCTACAAATGACAAAATGGAAGTTATAAAAGATAGAATTTGTGTAAAACATGGCGTAGAAAATATTGAGACAAAAGGTGAAACTGCCGGTTCTCAGCAGTTTCTTCTTTTGTTTCAATGTTTTCCCAAGCAGTTTCTATCAGGGACGTCAAAACCAGGTCTTGTTTGGGAATGGGTTAAAAGATTCATTGGGGAAACAATGAGTCAATAGAAGAAAATGCTAAAATCCAGCACTTCTTTTGTCTCACTATTTTCTGTCCTATATTGCACATTAATCATATCTTTATCAACTTCCATTTTGTCTGTAGAAGCAGCTTGCAAATTGAAACAGTCTAACATTTTTATTGTTTGAAAAAAAGATTATGATTCGTACTTGAGACAAAAATATCTACAGGGAATTCGAAAACAAACTTAACCCTTTCCCAAACGACAAAATTTTGGACTGTTCCAATTTGAAAGGCGTGGCAGACGACATTTCAATGTGACGAAATTTCGAGATTTTATAGCTTTTTGGATAGAAAACATTGTGGGAAATGAAGAAATCCGTCCGTACGTACGTCCACTTTTCTTGTCAACGCAACTCCTCCTAAGTTTCTGGCTGGATCTTCTTGAAACTTGGTCAATGTTATCACCTCAATTGGTAGATGTGCATGAAGGAAGGATTTTATGGTTCGTTGATTTTTGCCTGAGTTATGCCCCTTAAAAACTTAGTCTCTGGGGCTTACTGAAATTGCAGCCTTGTCAACGCAACTCCTCCTAAGTTTCTGGCTGGATCTTCTTGAAACTTGGTCAATGTTATCACCTCAATTGGTAGATGTGCATGAAGGAAGGATTTTATGGTTCGTTGATTTTTGCCTGAGTTATGCCCCTTAAAAACTTAGTCTCTGGGGCTTATTGAAATTGCAGCCTTGTCAACGCAACTCCTCCTAAGTTTCTGGCTGGATCTTCTTGAAACTTGGTCAATGTTATCACCTCAATTGGTAGATGTGCATGAAGGAAGGATTTTATGGTTCGTCGATTTTTGCCTGAGTTACGCCCCTTAAAAACTTAGTCTCTGGAGCTTATTGAAATTGCAGGCTTGTCAACGCAACTCCTCCTAAGTTTCTGGCTGGATCTTCTTGAAACTTGGTCAATGTTATCACCTCAATTGGTAGATGTGCATGAAGGAAGGATTTTATGGTTCGTCGATTTTTGCCTGAGTTACGCCCCTTAAAAACTTAGTCTCTGGGGCTTATTGAAATTGCAGGCTTGTCAACACAACTCCTCCTAAGTTTCTGACTGGATCTTAATGAAACTTGGTCAATGTTATCACCTCAATTGGTAGATGTGCATGAAGGAAGGATTTTATGGTTCGTTGATTTTTGCCTGAGTTATGCCCCTTAAAAACTTAGTCTCTGGGGCTTATTGAAATTGCAGGCTTGTCAACACAACTCCTCCTAAGTTTCTGGCTGGATCTTAATGAAACTTGGTGGATGTTATCACCTCAATTGGTAGATGTGCATGAAGGAAGGATTTCATGGTTCATTGATTTTTGCCAGAATTATGCCCCCTTCAATCTTAGTCTCTGGGGCTTAATGATATTTCAGCCTCGTGAATGCAATTCCTTCCAGGTTTTTCACTGGATATTTATAAAAACCTTTTTGTGAACACAATTTTTTAAAGGTTTTTCAGTGAATATTTATAAATCCTTGTCAATGTCATTTTTTTGTCTCAAGTTTTATATGTGGCGGCGTATATTGTGACGATGGCACTCTTGTTGGTATAGACATAGTGCTTGGTCATACCTACAAAAACAAGCAAAGAAAAATATATCAAACCAAGCATTTTTCTTAGTTATAAGTAAAATTTGGTTTAGTTTGTACGGCTCTGTCCGAAATTGTTTCACTACTTTTATCAATTTTCTTCCTTATTACCAGCTTTAGGTAATAAAACGTGTCATCTTTTGTGTCCATCTGAAGCGGACTAGCTCATAAAGATACCATCTTGATTTGATTGCTCCGTTTCCTATCGCTAACGCCACATTTTGAACGCGTAACAGAAAGCGAAATGTACCATCCGAGTATTAGTACACTTTAATTGACCAAACAGAGAAAATTGAAATAACCGAAAAGGGTCTTGTCATTTATCATCCAAACATTAACTAAATGTAAGAAATACATTTGCTGAAAAAGGTCAATTACTGAAACAGCTTTATTTCGTTATTTAGCATATGCGCAGTAAGTTGCGCAGTAACAACTGGAGGATCTGTCCTTAATGTAAGTACAAATAGAAAACATATTCATCAAGTGCAATGTCAGGCTTTGGTAGCAAAAATTCATGAAACATACATGGAACCAGCTATGAAACGCATATAACACGGTATATTAGGCCAAAGATATTTTATTTAACAAAAACAACCGAAGGTTAAGCAAAAATAAGAAGCAATCTAAGGTAAAATAGCCTTCGTACATTTATAGGATTTTGAGCGCAGATCAGAAAACGCCTCTTTTGTCGCGTCGATATGATAACCAGAGAAAGCTCAGAGTGTCGCAGCATTGACCCAAATTCGTGACTTCATGAATAGTTTTTGTCCACAGTGTTCACTAACAAGTCTTTTTCAGGAGAGATCATGTAATAATGGGAACCGCACTAGTTATCGTCGGTGGGGAGTCAAAACCTTGTAACTACAGCTTATTCAAGCTGTAGTTACGAGGTTTTGACTCCCCATCAGCGTTTTATGACCTTCTTGTAGTCTCATGTCGATATTCTGAGCATTGAAAGACAGCGTCAGACCAACAAACATGTAACAACAAATAACATTTGAGCCAGGATCTGAACAAGGGTCCTTGGAGGATTTTGAGTCCAGCTTGGTTCCAGATCAGCTTGCATATACACCAGTCTGATAAAAAATAATGTTGTTCTCTGGTAGCTTCTTCATGACCTGTAGCATATGTAAGAGAGCATCATGGGTCTTGATCAGATTGCACTTAGACACAGTATGATATTGAATCGTGATAGACTTCAGTGCTACACGGGACCCCTTTTCAAACCTTTGTTCATTTGTATTGTTGTCCATGGAAGCGTGAAACATTGCCATGATTGAAAGAATGTTTCACTAGTTTGTTCATAATAACCAACATAATGAAATTTCAATGGAAGGCGCTGCAATAGAATAGTTGAAGTGTAGAAAAGGTTTGCGAAGACATTGAGACACAAGTTTTTTATCAGCAAGTTTTCTTATTTTTCTATGCTATGACATACATAGACATTTTCTACTTTTGACATCAACTATTTTGTTACGTGCAATTGCTTTTAAATGAAAATATATTGTTTACTGTTTTGGGAAAATATTCAATTAAAGATGCAAGTGGGCTCTTGTGTCATGTTTCCAAGTGAACAAGAAACATTGTAAACATGTATTTCATCTCTATACATGCAACTAAGTTGCGTTCAATATTCTATCTTTAAAAGTAATACATAATGTCACTTGACAGCGTACAGGACATATAGAAGCGGAATTAACACGGTGGGGATTGTGCATGATGGGATGGATAACGAATACGGACAAATTTTTCTCGCTCCAGGTAAGAAATTGTGCAATAATTTTCTTATTTCTGCGTCAATTTTCAAGCGGTTTGTTGCATGTACCCCGCTTGACTGAGCTCTTTCCTCAGATATATGACTTGTTTGTAGAATCTTTGTATTTTGTCCTAAAATTGATCCCAGCCAACCAGAAAAACGACAAAAAATTCAGGTCCTTTTTCTAGTCGGTTGGGATCGGTTTTTGAGAAAAGTAAAAGGAGTTTCCAGATAAGTAGTACATTTGAGAAAAGGAACCAGTGAGACGGAGTACATGCAACAAACCGCATGAAAATTGACGCAGAAATAAGAAAGATATAGCACAAATTCTTACCTGAGACGTGGTTAATTTTGCCGTAGTCGTTACCATTTCGCTTTCTGGTCGGTTGGGACAATATTTTGGAAAAAGTACTATGAGTTATCTAATATGTCATACATCCGATGAAAGAGCTCGGTAAGGCGGGGTACATGCAACAAACCTTTTGAAGATTGACGCACAAATAAGGAAGTTATTGCAAAATATCTTACCAGAATCGAGATTATTTTGTCCGTATTTGTTATCCATCCCATCATGCACAATCCCCACCGTGATTAACGTATGCTCAAATTATGATCTGTCTTTTAATAACCACAGGAAATGAAAAATGACAGTTTTCATCTGAGGATCGAAAGCAGAGAAAAGCGCGGCAATTCTGTGTCATGATTTTATGAAGGGACATAGTAGCTCTTAACCTATTACCAGACGACAAAATTTTGGACTAATCCAATTTGAAAGATGTTGCAGACGACAATATAAAAATGATGAAATTTTAAAATCATTTTCATTTGGGTTAGTAAACATTGTGGCAAATGTCACAAGCAATCTCTTCATTTTCCACCATGTTTTCCCAAGCCTTTTCTTGTGAGGGAGTCAAAAGGCGTCACTGCAATAATGGGTTAACGCTTTCTCAAACAAGACCTAGTTTTTGACGTCGCTGAATGGTCAAAAAGACATTTGAAACTTTGAGACAAAAGAAGAAAATGCTGATAATTAGCATGGAAAACATTTAGACAAAAGGACATTTTATTTCCTCATTCTGTTGCCTCATTCTTTTCTATTTTTTCTGTACACAAATCAATCTTTATCTACACCCATTTTGGCGTCTTCGTCAGCTTTTTAATTACAACACTGTAAACAATGGCAATGGTTTTTGTGCTAAAAATAGACTTGGTTTCTCGTTATGTATTGATAAACCATTGGTGTTGTTATACATATCGTAACTACGGGTTGAATCAAGCCGTAGCTACGAGATTTTATAACAACACGTACGAAATCATATTATTTTTCCGAAATTACGTCATGGTTAACTGGATAAAATCGTTCCCTATTACGTCGTTTGTGAAAAGCGGTTAGAGGATTTATGTGGTCTGCTGACCGGTTGACTGATGTTAATTAGTCTCTATGAGTTCTTTGGTAGAAATTGGTTTTCGTTGCCTGAAGGCACTGTAGCAGGAAAGGAACTAAAATTAGTAAATGGTCAAACATAGTTGTATTTGACACAACCATAAAAGGGTATCCTGTCTAAGGGGCCAATGGACTAGTTCGAATAAATTTTCAATCTATATGTAAACTGACAACTATAATATTTCTCTATGAGTACATTAGTATCTACATCATTCGGTTCTCCATGTAAATATATTAAGGTAAGTTTGGACTCGGGGGTTACTTTTTATCCGCCCAATAATTTTTTTTATTTGTACATAATTATGCTGTAAAGTAACATTTCCTGAACAAAATATAAAAAAAATTCAGGGTAAGTTTCATGACTCGTTCTCATGTCACAGTTATCTGCCCTTGACTAGTAATGACCATTTTCGCAAAACTACCCTTATGTTTTAAAGTCCTATAGCAAGTTATTCTGAAGGGATAATTTCAAATGTTATATCAATTTTGAGACTTAACATATGCACAAATGTGATTAAATGATTGAAAGAAATATCTTAAAACCATTTTCTGAAAAAAGATATAGGAAAAGTTGAAAAATCACGTTTTTTGAGAAAATTTTGCAGCTTTTTTTTCAAATCGCCAAAAAATTACCCAATGAATACTATTTTGTTTTTGGATATTTTGAAGATAATAACAAGAGCTATTTTTGCGCAAAAATTCAGCACACCTTTCCACGCAAATAAAAAAAGATATTTGACTTTATCTTACCCCACCCATCCCCGTTTTAGCCTAATTATGACTAAAATACATGTATCTATATTTTCAAAAAAAAAAAAAAAAAAAAAAAAAAAAAAAAAACCTAAAATTTTATGGCATATGTTTACATTTAGAACAATAAAAATTGTACTTCATTTGACATTCACCATCACAAAAAGGGGAATGTTTCGCTTAAATTTTTTGATGAAAATTGTAGCATTGGCATTTGGTACCGCATAATAAACACAAAATTTGCTAGTCACATGGCCACTCTCCAAACTTACCTCAAAAACAAGAGTCAAGACAAACGCATTTTTGTTGGAAAGCCTTTAGCCATTTACCAAGCAAGCAAGCCGTAATTTTTGGTGACAATATATTATGTTGCAAGATAAACAGCCGTTGATAGAGATAAATATTCATTTTCTGTTTTTATTTCCTTAACCCATTACCAAACAACAAATTTTGGACTCGTCCAAATTCAAAGATTCTGCAGACGGCAATTTCAAGTGAATGGAATTTTTAATTTTTAGGTCTTTTTGGATGGAAAATATCGTGGGAAATGAAGAAATTGCTTGTCACAAGCAATTTCTTCATTTTCCATGATGTTTTCCATGGCCATTATTTTGTGAGGAGTCAAAAAGAGTCATTGTGTGGTAATGGGTTAAGGATTTTTAATCCTTAAATTTTACACTTTCTGTTTGCAAAATTATTTGTTTTGTCTATTCCCTCAGTCCTCCTTTGTAATTATCTACAATTTTGCCGTTTTGGAAAAGGATAAACCGGGAAGTTAGGGGAGTCCAGAATGAAATAACTCTGTATTCAAATAACAAGTCATTACCACATCATCGAAAAGACGTTCCTCAAATCAACTGGAAATAATTTGTACGGAGATTACTTTATCTGCAGCATTGTAAGAGTACATGGCAATTACAACTACTCTCTTTGATAGTTTACTAGAGAAAGATGCTTAAAGAACGAAGTACTCACATAAAAAAAAAAAAAAAAAAAAAAAAAAAAAAAAAAAAAAAAAAAAAAAAAAAAAAGAAAGAAAAGAAAAATAACATGACAAAAATGAATATATAATTTATCTCATAAAGTAAATAAGAAATTCTTGTATCAAATCATTCCGTATACGGATATTGTAGAAAAGGCAGAGGAAGATCGGTGAAACTTCTACATGTGCATAAAGGTATTCCCGCCATCATTAGATATCAAAATTTTCGTGCAACTTCGGGCGTAATCCATGGCAACGAACATTGACGATGGTATACACTCGTTAATTTCCGGACGACATCCGTGGCAACGGATATTGACGAGGGATAACCTCGTCAATATCCATTTCCACGGATGACGTCCGAATTTGTATCAAGTGTTTGGTATCTAATGATTGCTGGAATACCTTTAAGTAATTTTGGGTGATCTGAACATGATGATTCTCTACAGACTTGCTGACGGATAAAGACATCTAAAAGCTCTATTGTTCACTTTACTTTCTCGATCTGTGACACAAATATCAAATAGGTTTTACATTTCTGAGAAAACGTTCGTCTTTGATGCCTATATTTCTTAAATTAATCAAATTAACTTAATTTGACTCTTTCCCAAAAGGCAACAATTTTAGACAAGTCCAAATTCAAAGATGTTGTAGACGAGAAAGTTTAAGTCAACGGATTTTTTTAAAAAAATATTTCGGGTTAGAAAACATTTTTGAAAACGAAGAAATTGCATGTCATAAGCAGTTTACTTTTCTCCACAATGTTTTTGAAAAGGTCTTTATCTGAAAAGAAGCCAAAAAGAATCATTGTGTGGGAATGGGATGAAATACAGTATTTCCAATTTCTTCAAGTTATGCTCTCAATGGTAGCTACGGTAAATCTGAACGGTGCGATCACTGCTTGCCTTGGAAGGAACATACTATGAGAATCCAAGTTGTAAATAATTGTTTCCAAACCGAAGTTTAATCACTCTGCTAAAATGAGACCGATTAAAAATGGTTTGGGACAGAGGAGGTGAAAACACGCCAGGGGATAAATCTTTTAAAAATCAGGTGATGGAAACGTTATTCACGACCATGCCCTTGATACCTGGCGTATTCACTCACTTGCTTCAAAGTGAATTAAAATTGGTCATTGAAGAATGTCTGAATTTGTTATGTCACATGATTCCTCCACCATAATCTGTCCCTATACATTCAAACTCCCGTAACTTTAGCTTACAACAAACTGCAGTAATACGGTTATGGAAGACAAACGGCGACATACATCACGGTGGATAATCACGTGATACACCAATTTCAGCAAACCTTCAATAATTTTGTTAATATGCGACCGATTTGAATTCGGTGTGAAGCAGAGAATGTGGGAAAATGCCAGGAATAAGCTGAACGTGTTGGAAAAATAGCTGATAAAAAAGTTATAAAAAAGTATAAACCAAATTATCTTCAATAACTTTTTTTATCAGTTGATATTTCAAAAATCCAACACGTTAAGGTTATTCCTGGCATTTTTCCCACATTCCCTGCTTCAAACCGAATTCAAATTGGTCAAGTATTAAAAAAGATATTAAAGATTATCGGAAATTCTGAGTCACGTGATTATACACGCAGTCCGCGCAGCCTGACTAGGTCGAAACATTTCACTGTTATGTAAATTTCTGAATTTAGAATATTTGCCCTATCAACTGGTTGACTTCTGCTGAGTCTGATGAACTTCTCAAAATTTGGATTTTTGGACTTCTGACAAGGTCCCTTTTAGTGTGACGGGTCACATATGCATGTATTGACTGTACGTTTTTTTTTTATAGGAAATCCTTTTTTCTGTAAATTGGACCAATTAACGTCCTTACATAATTGCACTAAAAGGTCATTTGGGTTTAAGACGTGATTCGGCATTTCTTTTATAAAAGGATTTTTTTTTCTTACCACCGAGTAACTAATTTTCTAACAACACCTAGTATGGCGCACGTTTGCTAAAAAGGGATAGGCATATCGAGAGAAAAGGAGATAACTATTTTTTTCATGAATTTCCAACAATGCTTTTAATGTCGAGACATATATTTTGTCGTTGGTAAATTATTTCATTTTCTGAAATCTGATTTAACTTTTTCCCAAACAAGACATGGTTTGGACGTCTCTAACAGAAAAGGCTTGGTAAAACATTGAGACAAAAGAAGAAACTGCTGATAACCAGCAGTTTCTCCTTTTGTCTCAATATTTTCTATGCCATATTTTACTCAAATCGTATCTTTAATAACATCCATTTTGTCATTTGTGGCAGTTTTTGAAGAGGATCACCTGAAAATTTTGCCGTTTGGGAAAGGGTTAAGACGTGATTCGGCATTTCTTTCATAAAAGGATTTTTTTCTTACCACCGAATAACTAATTTTCTAACAGCACCTAGTATGGCGCACGTTTGCTAAAAAGGGATAGACATATCGAGAGAAAAGAAGATAACTATTTTTTTCATGAATTTCCAACAATGTTTTTAATGTCGAGACATATATTTTGTCGTTGGTATAAATTATTTCATTTTCTGAAATCTGATTTAAATAGCCTAATTTTTAGGGTAAGTGTCAATCATCTGCCAACCCACATGGTGGCCGTTTGATTGTTGTTAGAGAAAATGGTGCATACATGTAAAAGAAGACTACCTTTAAGGGGTTGTCTAACAATTTCTGTGGAAATGATACGTTTGGGACTAAATTGCGTCGCTGGTTAATACTATATGTCCCACACAAATACTCATATGTATAGCTTCAGAAAATATGTAGACTACATGTAAAAGGGACACAACATTCTAATTCTTTTTTTAAAGTATGTCTTGATGCCAAGATTGGTTATCCTAATGCCTATGAATGTTATCAGTTTTTTAGCTCACCTGAGCACAAAGTGCTCAAGGTGAGCTATTGTGTTCACTTTTTGTCCGTCGTCCGTCTGTCCGTCTGTCTGTCTGTCCGTCTACAATTTGGTGTTTACGCTCTAGCATCCACAAATATCAATCAATCTTGATCAAACATTGTCAAAACAAGTATGGTTATAAGTTCTCGGATGAGTTCGATTATGGGCCAGATCGGACTAGAATGTGCTGAGTTATCTGCCCTTGAATGTCAAAAAATGACTTTTGACTTTTGACTTTGTTTACACTCTAGGATCTACAATTATTGATCAATTAAAACAAAACTTGGAGACAATGTTGGAGACCATAAGATCTCGGATGAGTTCGGTTTTCAGTATGATCTGATCAGAAAGATGAGAGTTATGTGCCCTCGAACTTGACAAATTGCCGTTTTTGGCTTTTATCGACCTTGTTTACATTATACGAGTAGAAACTACAATTATCAATTAATCAAATGAAAACTTGGACATAATGTTGGGTACCATAAGATCTTGAATGAACTCGATTTTCAGTCTGATCTGATCAGAAAGTCCAGAGTTACGTGCCCTTGAAGTTGACAAAATTGTCATTTTCGGCTGTTTTCGACCTTGTTTACACTCTAGAATCTACAATTATATATCAATCAAGACAAAACTTGGACACAATATTGGGGACCATAATATCTCGGATGAGTTTGATTTTCTATTTGATCTGATGAGAAATTCAAGAGTTACGTGCCCTTGAATTGGACAAAATTGCCATTTTCGGCTGTTTTCGATCTTGTTTACACTCTAGAATCTACAATTATAAATCAATCAAGACAAAACTTGGACACAATGTTGGAGACCATAAGATCTCAGATGAGCTCCATTTTCATTATTGATCTGATCAGGAAGTCCAGAGTTATGTGCCCCTGAATTTGACGAAATTGCCATTTTCGGCTGTTTTCAACCTTGTTTACACTCTAGAATCTACAATTATTAATCAATCAAGACAAAGCTTGGCAATGTTAGGGACCATAAGATCTCGGTTCAGTTTGATTTCCAGTCTGATCTGATCAGAAAGTTGAGAGTTACGTGCCCTTGAATTTGACCAAATTGCTGTTTTTGGCTGTTTTCACTCTAGAATCTGCAATTATTGACCAATCAAGACAAATCTTGGACACATTGTTGGGGACCATAAGATTTTGGATGAGTTGGATTTTCAATTGGATCTGATCAGAAAGTCGAGAGTTATGTGCCCTTGAACTTGATAAAATGCCGTTTTCGACGGTTTCTACCTTGTTTATACTCTAGAATCTACAATTATTTATCATTCAAGACAAAACTTGGACACAATGTTGGGCACCGTTACATCTCTGATTAGTTTGATTTTCACATTGTTATTGATCATAAGTTCGTTTTCAGTCTTAAAGTCATAAATATCATTTGAATTGAACAAAAATGTTGCTCATATCATTTTGGTTCAGGTGAGCGATATAGGACCATCATGGTCCTCTTGTTTTAAGTTATTGCCTATAAGCGAAAAATATGCATTTAAAGTGACACTTCACAATTATTTTCACATAAATTTTACTCTTATTCTATCTGAAAGAGCGTCTTTTCTTATGAGAATTCTGAAAATGTTAAGCCAAAATATTGAACCGTTTGCGAGAAATATTTAGTTTGTGCTAAAATTAAACATATTGTTGTGGACAACAATTCAGATTCATATAGAATTTGTCATTTCTGTCTCAACTTTAAACGTGTATTTTTCGCTTATAAATAACAACTTCAAAAAACTGATAGCATTTCTACGCATTAGAATAAACGATCTTTGCATCAAGACATACTTTTATAAAATGAAATAACTGTGAAATGTCTCTTTAAAGTTGAGACAGAAACAACAAATTCCATACAAATCTCTACTGTTGTCCACATCAGTTTGTTTAATTTTACACAAAATTATAACATAATGTATAGTTCTCGTAAAGGGTGCAATATTTTGGCTTGAAATTTTCAGAATTCTCATAAGAAAATAATTATCCTCTTTAGATAAAAGTAAAAGTTTGTTCAATGTCGAAAAGCAATGAATTTTGTACTAAAAATAGAATTGGGTTTCCGCTATATTTTGATAAACAGTTGGTGTTGTTATAAAATCTCGTAACTACTGCTTGATTCAAGTCGTAGCTACGAGATTTTATAACAACACCTACGAAATTCTATTGTTTGTCCGCAATTACGTCACGGTTTACTGGATAAAATTGATCCCTATTCAATGCCAATGTCAATATACATGCGTCGTCTTAAAGCGCCCTTTAACCCCCACCCAAACAAGACCTAGTTTTGACACCCTTAAAAGAAAAGGCTTGGGAAAACATTGAAACAAAAGAAGAAACTGCTGATAACCAGCAATTTTCTCCTTTTGTCTCAATATTTTCTATGCCATTATTACACAAATTCTATATTAAACGCCATCCATTTTGTCATTTATGTCAGTTTTTGAAGTGGATCACCTTCATATTTTGCCGTTTGGGAAAGGGTTAATACGATTTAGACTTGTTGTGTTACTATATAAAGTAAGTAATTTAATTTATATCTGTTCCAAGAAATGCTATGTATATGTGGTGAAAACATACGATGTCTTTCATTGAATTCGACATCAACATTCGTTATATTGCTGTTAATTTTGTTTGTAATTAGATTCTTTTTAAAGAATCAACCCTTTCAAAACAGGACGTGGCTTTGATGGCCCAAACACACAATGGCTTTGAAAATATTCAAGGAAAAGAAAATAATGATAATCAGATGATCAGCATTTTCTTTTTGTCATTGATACATCCTAGATCCTTACTCAATCAAGATAGAATACCCGTTATGTGGCTAATTTTCAGATTCATAAAACATCGGATTCTTTTCGGCTGTCGTCGTTACGTATCCGAACTTATTCGGGCGCGGTCATAAACATTCGGCGTTTGAAAGTTCCACCGCCGAATGTTTTCGACGTCGCCCGAATACCGATAATACCGACATCGCTCGAATCAAATTAGGGATACATGTAGCCTAGACTACCTTAAGTTGTCACAAAAAGCACGAATTATGTTATCTAAAATCGGAAACGGTATTACACGGGTTTGTCTAAGCTCTGAAATTCGTTCCCACAAAAAAAAAAAAAAAAAAAAAAAAAAAAAAAACAAACTTTTGACACTCCCACATGGTATTTGTCTGGAAAATATTGTGGAAAATGGAGAAATTGCTCTCAATAGGAAATCTCTTCATTTCCGAAAATGTTTTCTATCCAGATATACGAAATTGTCGTTCGCAACATCAGTAGTAAAGGGGGGCTCTTGGGCCCCTCGCCAAATAAGAATGTAGGCCACGGACGTTTTGGCCACTGACGTTTTGGCCAGGACGTTTTGGCCAGGACGTTTTGGCCACGGACGTTTTGGCCGCCGCTATCGGCCAAAGCATCCGTGGCCAAAACGTCCTGGCCAAAACGTCCAGGCCAAAACGTCCTTGGCCAAAACGTCCGTCCACCGACAAAAAGGGGGCCCCAATCACTCCTTTACTACTAACATCCTGGAAGCCGGACCTAATATTTACGCCTGGTAATGGGTAAACACTGCATTACACAATAACAGATGAATGATCTCGTCTCAACCACTCGAAGACAAGAATCTCAGCCAAATGGGTGATCCTATTGTTTGTGTAGAGGCCTATTGTATGTATAATAGAGAGGATAAGAATGTCAAGTAGTTAGCTGTCAGATACCATATAGGTCAACAATGTATAGACAGCCGAAATATATCGTCGCTTTTCATCAAAAACTTCTTATAAAAGACAGAATCTTGAATGTTTCATTCTAGTAGACAACATGGTTTCGATATGTTTATTATTAATAGGAACTTTATCAGTTCAAGCAAAATGAGATAAACCATAGGTTGTTAAAGACTTTATATAGAAATTGTTTATAATTTTGCGAATATCAGGACATATTTAATACAATTGTCAAAAAACCGTTATGAACTTACAAACGTCTAGTAGTCCGAACGTCTTACAACAGAGAAGATGAAGGACCCTGAGCCACGTTTCATTCAAATTACACAATGTCCCCACCTTTGCGGATCACAGCTAAGTGAGAATGAGTTATGGTTGAAAAGAACCGTTAATCACAATTTATAGTTCGATTTAAATATGAAGAGAAAAGATTCTAGACAAAGTACTCTCGTAGGACCAATTTCTAACACTTAATTGATGACTGAACAAGTCTATGGTGAATACAACAGATGGATAAAACTTTCAAATATACATTTTAGATAAAAATAAAACAACCCAAATTAAAAATTTGGAACTAGAACTGTCGCAAAGCGGACAAATAACCCACACTAGCACCTTGTCAGAAAAGTGCTATAGGTAAAATGGTTCTTGAGTTACAGCACGGAAACGAATTTTAAGCAAAGTCCAAATATGACCTTGACCTTTGACCGTCGTGACACAAAACAATAGGGTATCTCCGAAAGTATATCATGGGCAACAACTGTGTTAAGTTTCATAATCATTTGCCAAAAGGTTCTTGTGTTGGAGAAACGAAAAGGTATACGGACGGACGAACGGATGGACGGACAGGTAGACAAATAGACAAACATGGTGAGATCAATATACCCCTTCTTCCTCGTAGGCGGGGTTAAAATAACGATTAAAACCCAAGACGAATAAAGTTCATTAATATTTTGTTAGAGCAAAAATAAACGTCAGAAATTCCACCACAAGTATGTATCAGACGATAAAAAGTGCCGCTTTTTATATTTGAACGTTGTTGCTTTCTGGATATGTTGATATAATCATTGTTCTGGCATAAAAACTTTATATCTTACTTCATGTCGTTAAAACCTGTATAATTTAGAGCGTGAATCAGTTTGTTGTCAGTGTCCCCTTTTGTATCGACATTCGATCTACCATGAAATTAGAGCTTAAATTTCTATATTTCTAACGGTCAAACGAAAACAAACAAACAAACAGAAATTCAGACTTTTAAATGGAGAAACAACTAGAAAATAACAGCCTAATTTTTACTTAATCATTCAAAAAGAGTGTTACTGGTTTACTCCTGGTGAACAAATGTCAATTCTCCTAACTTCATTAGGTATATTTCGTCGCTTTCCAACAACCCTCGCAACTGCAGTTTGTTGTATATGACGTACCAAATGGGTCAAAAGTCGTACGCGCATAAAATATACGCGTGCACGCGTACTTTTAGGCGACCGGCCTCGAAATATACGCGACCAATAAAGAAATTTTCACGAGCATTCTTAAAATAGACTATTTTTCTGGCCCGTATGAACCAGCCAATCGGGAAGCTCGTTATTGTCAGAAAGAGATATTTACAGACTAACACAATTTGTCGGCTTATACACGGTGGGGATTGTGCATGATGGGATGGATAACGTAAACGAAGTATACGGACAAATTTGTCCTCGCTTCAGGTAAGAAATTGTGCAATAATTTTCTTATTTCTGCTCCAATTTTCAAGCGGTTTGTTGCATGTACCCCGCATTAGTGAGCTCTTTCCTCGGATATATGACTTGTTTGTAGAATATTTGTACTTTGTCCAAAAATTGATCCCAACCGACCAGAAAAACGACAAAAAATTCAGGCCCTTTTTCTAGTCGGTTGGGATCGGTTTTTGAGAAAAGTACAGGGAAGTTCCAGATAAATAATACATCTGAGAAAAGGGCTCAGTAAGACGGAGTACATGCAACAAACCGCATGAAAATTGACGCAGAAATAAGAAAGTTATTGCACAAATTCTTACCTGAAGCGTGGTTAATTTGGTCGTAGTCGTTACCATTTCGCTTTCTGGTCGGTTGGGACAATATTTCTGAAAAAGTATCATGAGTTATCTAATATGTCATACATCCGATGAAAGAGCTCGATAAGGCGGGGTACATGCAGCAAACCGCTTGAAAATGATACAGAAATAACAGTTATTGCAAAATGTCTTACCTGAAGCGAGGCGAGTTGGCATCAAATTTTGTGCAAAAAATAGACTGAGTTTACGGTTATGTTTTGATAAACCGTCGGTGTTGTTATAACATCTCGTAACTACGCTTTGATTCAAGCCGTATTTACGAGATTTTATAACAACACCAACGAAATACTATTTATTTGTCCGAAATTACGTCACGGTTTACTTGATAAAATCGTTCCCTATTGTCGGTAGTCGTTATCCATCCCATCATGCACAATCCCCACCGTGTTATATAACCATAGAGTCTAAATACCCAAAGGAATGTGATTGATATATCATAACTAAAGGTCATTTATAGTCACAAGTTTGAATTAAACATTAATAGACAGGATTCTAGACTAATTGCTCTGGAAGGACAGATCTGTGTGATGTAATTAGCGACTAAATGAGTCTTTAGTGAATTCGGCAGGTGGGTGATAAATATCTCGTAAATGTTTCAATTACTTTTGTATTTTTTTCACTGACAACATCATAATATAGTCGGTGTTTTATAAAACCTCGTATCTACAACTTGATTTAAGCCAAAGATACAAGGTTTTGCAATAAGACCGACGATTTACAGGTTCTTTCTATGAGTGTTGATCTCATTCCAAAATCTAAATTTTAAGTTCCTAAACAGTAAAAAGCTTTAGAAAGGATTGAGGCGACAGAAGACGATGCCTACTTGTATATCCGAAATTGAGTTATATAAATAGGCTTCCTAGTACTTGCAGTCAAAACTCGTGAAAAAGAGTTGCTTTGCGAATATTGGTTGCATATGTATGAACAGCGATATTTACACTAATCTCTAGATACAGGGAATACCGTCACTTTTCAACAAAAATCTCGTAACTGCAGCTTAATACAAGCTGCAGTTACGAGGTTTATGTTGAAAAGCGACGATATGACACATTACTATCGTTGGTTCAGATTGAAGTATGATTACATTTTGTTTTGTCTAGACAGTTTTCTCACATTGCGGGGGTATACACACAAAATGATACAACAGAATAACGAGCTTGATACAGTAGATTAGGGTCAACAGACATAACTAATACAATTGACGTCTGAATATCGCCGGACTTTTACAATGTGTTTATTTGTCTTTCATGCTTGATAGTTTGTACTCTTTAAATGATTGACCAAAGTCAGAGATTGACCAAGGATACCATCGTCAATTTCCATTGTCACAGGTGACGCCCGTAGTCGCACAAATGTTTAATAGTTAATAGAGGATGGAGTACCTTAAAAGTTCATATACACACATTTAAATAACAATTATTCAATTATTTGTTTAATATGTTTGCGTTTGACCGCTTTTAAGATTGGCGACCTCGGCGATTTCGTTAGTTTTTTTGGTCTAAAGAAGACTTCGCCAAAATTCAGGATGCACGTAGTTTCGGCATCGTTATTTTTCAGAAGCCAAGAGGATGAAATCCTCATAGTATGAGCAAAATATAACCTGTTTGTAATACAGACTGATTGGATAAACGCGTGACTTGTCTTCTTTATTTCCAGATATCATCGCTTTTCTTCGAAAACCTTTTAACTGCAGCTTGTTTTAAGATGCAGTTACGAGCGTTCAGAAGAAGAAGCATCCATATGCTTAATTTTACCCATGAAAGTCATATATCATAAAGATAACTATGACTAGAGACATGTCACGCTTAACATCATTTGAAAGAAAAAATATTTTTAACAGATTTTAGAATAAAGCTGATATTACAGTAGCTATATCGCGGCTTTTCAACGAAAACATCGTAACTGCAGCTGCAGTTACGAGGTTTTAGTTGAAAAGCGACGATATGCAACAATTTTTGACAGAACCTTTTATCATGCTTTGACAATGGGGTACATGCAAATATTACACAACAACTCCTGCGGTAAAAAATAAACAAATGATACAATTTATTTTACCATAGTTCTTTCACAAACAATCTCAATCTTTCTCAAAGACAGCATACCCTCTATTTGTGCAAACGAACTGGTCTAAACCTAATTATTTCTGGCTGACCAGGTTGACCAATGCTTTTAGGATGGGCGACGATTCGTAATAAATTGGGTCAGTTGTTGCCACAAGTCTATTAGTTCTTGACACAAATAAGTCTCATTTGTTCCACCTTTTACTTTAGTCCCAATAGGTTGTATTCATCATACGGTATTGGTTTTTGTCTTCCTGAACTCAAGGTTAAACGCGGTTTTCTTGGTGAAAAAATACAAGTGCAATGAAAGTAAGATAAAGAAGGGACATCAAATAAAAAAAATGGGCTTTCAGTACTTTGGAACGTATTTCATCTTCTTATTTTTATATTAATACCACTCTTTTAATCAGGTATAGATCTAGTTGATGTGCTAGTGTCTTGACAGGCCCGTCGGGAGCAGTTTTATATTGGGGTGGCTAAAGCCCCAGTGTCTGAATATTGAGGGGAGGGGCTAAATTGGATTTAAGTGTAAAATAAGGAAAATTCAGCATTTATCGCCAACTTTATCCCCCCTTTCCATACGGGCCTGCTTTAGACATGATATGTTGTACTGAATAGTCAAATGTTTAATATAATATTTAAGATTCAGGTTCCTACGATGGTCCATAATACCTGTTGACATGTATCAAAATTAATAATTTACCAAAAAGAAATAAACTTTGTGTTGAACCTACTATTGGACCAAAGACATTGCAGTATCTTTTAAAATTTCGCCGCTTTATTTCGTATAAACGAGCTGCCGGCTAGTTTATGTGACGTCTATACATAGCCACGCCCAGTCTCCAATGAATCGCTAGCGAACACTAAGTCAGATAGAGTCTGTTAAGTTTAAACATTCAATGCGCTGTGCGCATTTGAGTGGTTATTTCGCGTAGAATCTACTATAAAGCCTTTATCAAATACGTAGTCTCATTACAAATTGCCCAGCGTATATATATTGGCTACGTTAAAGTACATCGTTACTACAGCTTCTTCAAATTGATTCAAGCTGTAGTTACTGCAATCTCGAAGGTTGGCGATGGTATGGCAAAATCAACATCATAAGAGGGGAATTGTTGAACTGTTCTGTTCTACTACACATCTCTTCATGTTATGACCTGTATAAGTATGTTATCATTTGACTTGTAGAATAAAAAAACTATCGTTGTATCAGCTGATATAAAGCTTTTGAAAACTGAAAAGTCTGTGAATTTGCAGGTCCGCCAATTGTAGCAAATCCATGTAATTCAAGTAATTTCTTAAGGGAAGCTTTCTATGATTTAATTTATCAATGAATGCTAAGTCATTCATATCTTTCTTGTTTTGGATCAAAACAAAGAGAAATATTTTCAAAATATCTCTGACTACAAAAAACCAAATCACATAACCCGTCGTTATCATTCTACTGTTTCACGACTCCGCGGGGACTCTAGCCTGTGATATAATACACGGGTGGTAAACAGAGAAACTAGCTCCAAAAAGAGTCAACGGTATTTTGTTTCCTCGTGATATCCGGCCTTTACCGAGGTAGTTGCATAGAGCGAAATCTGTAAACAAAGGTAGGTCACAAACACATTTTTTCTACAATTATTTCTTTTACAACGAGTTATTGAAAATTCCGGCGATGCTGTAATATGAAGAAATGGTCTAAGTTTGCTGTGCACGAGAATATACGGTGTTAGTAATCAGAGTTTGAATACAATCGTTGAAAAACATTTCAAAATCGAAAATTCAGAAGTTTTTACTTTCGATTTTGAAATGTTTTTCAACGATTGTATTCAAACCCTGCAACTAATACCGTATTTTCTCTTGCACAACATTCTTCGACCATTTCTTCATATTACAGCATCGCCAGATTTCTCAAAAATTCCCTTTAAAAGAAATAATTTTAGAAAATGTGTTCGTGACCTACAAATTTTCGCTCTATGCAACTACCTCTTTTTGGAGCTAGTTTCTCTGTTTACCACCCGTGTAATACTATCATTAAAAATCAACAGACGGGAAAAGAGAGAAAAATCAGAGTTCTTAATTGATTTGAAGTCATTAGACGAAGTAGACCCAGACCGACAATAAATCTCCGCTTTTCTACAAGAACCTCGTAATTGCAGCTTATCTGAAGCTGCAGTTACGATATTTTTGAAGAAACGCGACGAAGTACTTTCTTCGGGGAATGTCCATCGTCATTTTATTTGTCTGCTGGTCAATAGGAAAGAAAATAACGCATTCTCAAACAGTGACGCGCTTTGATTCCTTACAAGATAAAGGCATTGGAAAGCATTCTGGTAAATAAAAAATGCTTGTGGTCCAGTCTAAAAGTTTGTAGTCTCAGGCCCCATTGTTTTTGACAAGACGATTTGCGGATTAGAGAAGAACTAGATACGCTGTACTGAGCAATTTCCACATAATTGGCGTACAATAAGATAAATATTATGAAATTGTAGTTTGCAGCATCATTGGATCTGGAAGGGTCTAGAGTAATATCGTCTCAAACTCCACACAGCGACAATGCCTCACTTCTATCCAATTCATTTCAGGGTAGATAACTGCGAAGGAGATTGATATCACCTGGAAAAGGGTTAAGGGGCATGAACGATCATTTCGCCGCTTTTCGACATAAACCTCGTAACAGGAGCTTAAATTAAGCTGCAGTTACGAGTTTTTTGATGAAAAGTGAAGATTTGTAATGCTGTAGAGCGTTTAATGTGTTAACAAATTAAATCAGGACGTCAGACATCCCAGATGTGTGAATATATGACAAATGATCACAAAACGTCACCCCAGAGAGAACGAACACACACTTCATAGAACTGAAACAGTTTAATGTTCGACATACTTTTTGGACCAATGAAATCGCAGTATATTTTAAAATTTCTCCGCTACTTTTCGCATAAACGAGACAGCCGGCTAGTTTATGTGACGTCTATACATAGCCTCGCCCCATCTCCTATGCGAACATTAAGTGAGAAAGAGTCTGTATAGCATGTGATAATTATCTAATTAAGGAGGATAGACAACCTAATTTGTGATTCTGGAAAACATTTTCAGCATTTAGCGGCCTAGAGGGAAGGAATGCACAATTATACTTGTGGGACTGCCAAATAATGTTCAATCCGGTTTGAGACCAAGATTCTTAATAAGTTTAAGCAAGTTAAGTAAAGTCATGGTGGACTGTGGGGCACAAAGGGGCCATTTTTTTGTGCGAGAAACTTTTATGATATGATACATCTTTTTATTAGCTCGATTTTCACACAAAATGGACAAGAACAGTCTGCTCAATGAAATAAATATTATAAACAAAAACAAAATGCGATGGTATCTCGGTCCTGCATTGTAATCGTTTCTAAGAACATGATTTTTACATAATAATGAAAATAAGAAGCCCCCCCCCCCCCCCCCCAAAAAAAAAAAAAAAAAAAAAAGAATAGCGTATTTTACCAGTATACGAATATAACATTATTTTTATAGTGATAGTGATTCTGATCAGGCTCAGACATCCTAGATATGGCATTCTGCCAAAAAGTTCCATCTGCTGAGAGAAGGAGAAACGATCTCAATATTCATGCACCAACTTCTATAGAGGGAAGAAGGAAACCCTTGATTTGTACAGCTAATACATCCGAATTGACCTAGGCTGGTCGTTTCTGATCCCACATGTTACTATTTATATTAGTTGTGGGGGATAAGTTTGAACAAGTATTAAAATACCAGGACGACTTGAGGGAGATGGAAGATCAAATCATGCGATATTGTATCATTAAATGTGTTAAAATACTTAAATTAGGACAGTCATTTCAGATATACATGTATGTGAATCTAGGAGACAATTATTACAGGACTTCGGTCCTCCAGTGATTGAGTAAATAAATTTACATCACTTATCCCATAACCAAACATCATTTTTAGACAGGTTAAATGATGTTGTAAACGACAATTTCAAGTGAATGCGATCTTACCTAGTTTGTCGTTTGGGGTAAATTATTTTGTAGAAAATGAAGAAGTCGCTTATGAAAAGCGATTTCCTCATTTTGCATGAAGGAGAATAGTGATTAGAAACATTCTGTCTACTGGAAAAGAACAAATGAGATACATGGTTAAAACTACGCCCACATCGTCGCTTTTCATCTAAAAACTACAAAACGGCAGCTTGTTGTAACGTGGTTTGTTGTTGAAATTCAGCGTTATACATTTCCGGTCTATGTTTGAACTGTGAAATGCAGTGAGTGAAAATGATTATGAAGTAATAACACGTTTAGAGGTCTTTATTTGCCAAACAAAAACCGATGTGCGACGATCAACATGTGTATAGGTAAAAACCGAGGCGCACAGCGCCGATGTATTTGCCTTAGCATGTAGTTCAGAACACAGAGGGTTTTATTTGGCAAATAAAGACCTCTAAACTTGTTATTATCTCCATTATAACACTCTAAATAAAAAAAAGCACATTCGAAATGTGTTATTTTGTGGAAATCCTGCCATGATCTAGTTTTCGGCGTAGGAAACGCATTGGCGGTTAAATGACGTCATTGATGACGTCCCTTGACGTTACCTTGACTCCACGTGACGTTTTGGCGCATACACAAAGCATAATTACATAGAGTCTTTATTGGTCAAATAAAACCCGATGCAGTTCTTCTTTCGCTATATATGAATTTTACGGTAGAGTGTTATAATAAAAAATAAAGGTCTGTCTGAAGTTTGCCTCCAAGAATGTCAGATTGTATCCATAGAAAATCATCACACGTCATTATCTTTATCATTTGAAAATAAAAGTTATATTTAGAAACATTTCTCATTTTAGGATGATGCCTCCTATAAACACGTGTCTACCAATTGTCTTCTTCGTTATATATATCTTATCCAATCAGGTGCTTTGTGACATTGTAAATACAGATGATCTAGCCAAAGATATCCGGTAAGCCAATTTTACAGATTCAATGTAGCATGTCGATGCTTCTTAATAACATTCTCGCAACTGTAGCTTGTTTTAATTAAACATCATCATGCTAAATTTTAAGGAGAAGGCAATATAGATAAAAGACCAGGCTACATGTATGTGCAGGCTACTCTTGTGCTATTTTGTCTGCCAAAGCGACCCGAATATTCCGAGATCAGCATGACCAGGGGATAAGTTTTTTCATGTCCGACCGTTATAATCGATCAAAAGTCTATAATAAACAACGACTAATCTGGGGAATACTAGGGTCTTATGATAGTTCTAAGCAAACAATCCTAGCGATCAGTGCTAAATAAATGAGACAGGATCTGGAAAAGGGTCCTTACAGGCTTTTTTGCCAAACATGGTTCTAGATCAACCTGCGTATACACGCAGTCTGAACAAGAACCATGTTTTTCTCGAATGGCATTTTCTTGAATTTTAGCAACCGTAAGAGAGTAACGAAGAGGCATGCCACACATGACCCAGGGGTAGATTGATATAAAAGATACATGGCTATTTCTAATATGTATAATTCATGCGTAGTGTTCCCTAACGTTTGTATATATCTCAATATAATATTATATCCTCAGATTTCTAAAGACGTTAAACAATGCACATGAAGACCTGACATCACTACAGAATACGGTATCCAGTCTCGATAGTGACTTAGAAGATTATCAGTAAGTACAGTCCTACGAAAAAGTAGGTAATTCAAATGAATCTACGTTGGATGCAACTTATCAAATGTAGTTTCCAAGAGGAGATAAAATGCTTTAAAAACGATTAATTGATTAATTGTGGCTTAAAGCCATTTTCAACTGCTGTAGTCATATCACGGCGACTGGAACATCTAACCATGGATTCGTGTCGTTTCTTATACCAGTATTACCACAACAAACTAACCTCTAGCTATTAGCACACATAGGTTAACGATATGAAACTATTGGTGGAAGACAATTTTATCTGAAAGGATATTTACCGCGACCCGAGATCGAACCAGAGACCTCACGAGCGAGAGTCCAATACGCTACCAAAATGTTTATATGAATTCATATACCGGTATATTCTTTATTGAGTTCTTCCAACCAAACAAACCTATCTTTTAAGTTTTTTTGTCATTCAAAAATGTGTTATAATATAGTGCCAAAATTTGTTTTCGTCTTTTTACCAGAAAAAGAACGTGTAAGTTCGGTATAAACAGTCAGCACTGCGCCTTGGCCAATCTGGACAGTTTTATGGGGTCACGTGACTGGCTAACTAGCGGATACAGTCCTGGTAAACGATCTGGTAACCAGCTACATCCGGACGACGCCACTAAATATGAAAGGTTAGTGTTGTCACAAATAAGAATGTCAGACTTGAGAGTGCATTAAGAACAACGATTTTATACATATGTATTATAAAAATTAATAGCTTGCTAAAGGCGTATAGCTCAGGATAAAAGACCTGTCAGAGCATCTCTAGCTAATAGCTGGAGATGCTTTGTCAGGTTATTTATCGAGACCTATAAATGGTATTGAGTAAACATGAACGATGTAATATTAGAGGTCTACTGTAAAATTAACCAACTTCATGTAGTCAAGATATTTTTGGTTACTGAGACGGACATGGTATTATTAACATATCTATGCTTTTTAACAAAAACCTCGTAACTACAACTTAAAACAAGCTGCAGTTACGATGTTTTTGTTGCAAAGCGACGATTTGTTCTGTAAAAAATCATGCTATTGAAACTACGTTACATAACCTTCTTAATGCAATACATCATTGACGCACCTACTACATTTCAAGATGGAACCTATTCAGATAAGATACATATTACTCAGGGGTTTTTAGTGCAATGTGATTAATCTTGTATTTCTATTGAGTAACAATGAAATGATGCATCATGTTTGCATATTTTATTGCAATAGTGTGGTCTAGCCTTATTAATCTGTATAAAAAAGATAATCTAATCTATTGACTTCACAAAAATCATTGCAAATGTGACTACACCTTGGACAAGCTGTACTTACTTTTGTATTGGCCATTGATGAATAATCAAATTCTTGAATAATTAAAATACGAGAAGTTGTGTTTTTGTAGTATGTTCCTGGATAACATTTATTTTTATTTATGATGTTTTCCGCCTCTAACAGAAATGTTTGAGTGCCACGCATTCTCTTTTTAGAGTAAAAATGATATACTATGGGAAAAAAATAGCATTTTTTTTGACAAAAATATTTTTGCAACACAAGGGTATAGTATTCCTTAAATGAGAATCATTTACCAATTTGAAAAGCTAACTCGCTAATGGTGCAGTTCGTTCACGTGCTTATTGCCGCGTAAGGCTCTTTGACGTAATAGTGCTAAAATGACGTCTTGCATCAGCACACATATGCGCATGCAGTTTATATCGACAATACATATCCCAGCTTAATGGTAATTGTCAAGAAAAAATAATCCACAAAAAAACTGCTGGACAATTCAAATGGAACGTCGCACAGGATTAACCTTAAATCAAAGGAATAAGGCTATCGACATGCTTACCGGTGACGTGATGGCCAAAGAGGTGACTTAAAATGCTTGTGTGAGCCACAGTGTCATTTCTCAACTGAGAGTAAAGATCTGTCAATAAGGCAACGTTCAAGACAGGCCACGCTCCAGCTGGCCTCGTAAAACAAGCCGACGTAAGGACAATTACGTAGTAACGCATTCATAACGTAATCGCAGAACAAGTAAAGCCGATTTGATCAGAAACGCGATAGAGACATGGAATTGTGCACATACTATGAGGAACAAGCTTTCGTTCTTTGCATTTACATGTAAGTCCACCATACGTTGGCGTCCCTTTGGCTTGTGCTCACATACAGGCCAGGCTGAGCCAGACGCGGGTATACTGTCCATTGGCAAGATGGCAGTAGAATTAAGTCACTTTTGCAGATAAGTTCTGTTTGAACTTTACCTTTGTGGAGGCGTAATTGTGAAAGAAAAATCTTAGAATGGGAGAAAGAGACATGGATGACATCAATAACGTAAAAAATCTTGCACGCATTCTGCTTCTGCAAATGTTGGCGTATTCAGGGATAATTCTGGCTCTGAAATTGCTTGGGAGAAAATGTCTCATTTAGCCAAAACTTATGAGAGAAAATGAATTTTCAGTGAGAGATTTTACCAAATTTCTTACTATTTTACATTTTTCTGAGATTTTTCTCCCAATTAGAAAATTTGAGTGAGATTTCTGGCAAAAAATGAGAGAATTTGCACAAATCTCACCCCAAAACTATCCCTGCGTATTCCAGTGGCTTTTGGTTGAGGACTCCTAACAGACATTGTGGTACTGTTATAAAGGATAATAATGGACATGCAACGTACTGATTCCGTTTGTCATTTTCAGAGTGCTACCCCTACCTTGTTCGGCGTCACTCGCCAGACTTGTTAGTTCTCGAAATCAAAGCAAAATTTGAAATATTGTTGTTAAGATATTAAATATCATTGTCTATAAATTTGATATCAATCTGAACTCAGATAATTGAGAAATTATCTGCAATTAAGGAAATTGCTAAACTTTTTTCCCTCAGTATATATTTTACTACTGTACTGTCTTTTTTGCATACTAGCTGTTTTACTCAACTCAAGCCTCAAGTGATTCTCCATTTTAAGGATGTGTTATTGCATGTCTGAACAACACGAGAAAGTACTTAGAATTCAATAATAAAATCGTTTAAATTTTCAACACGTAAATTGAAGTCTTGTAGTGAGACAACTTTCATTGCAAAACTTTGTAAGAATATAGCTCTAAACAGATTGTGTGTACCAGATTTTTTGTTAATTGCTGCTTTGATTTTTTAGATGAAAATTCAAATAAACAATGTTATATGCAATTAGTTTTATAAACATCATAACTTATTTTTCCATATTTTTGGTGACAATCAAATGAAATCAAATGGTGCTCAGAAAAATCTTCATTCAGCACATCATACCTTCATCTAAAGCTAAATCCCAGCACACAAACAATTATATAATGTCGTCAGGTTTTTAACTATCCTGTAATTTCACTTTTTAAAAGGACATAACAGCGTTTAATGCTAAACCTCGGCTGTTCAACTTAACGTAGAATACCCGCAATGATATTCGAGCGACGTCGAAATTATTCGGGCGAAGTCGAAAGCATTCGGCGGTGGAACTTTTCACAGCCGAATGTTTGCGTCATTATAGATTCGGATACGTAACGACGCCGCTCAAAAAAAAAAAAAAACAAAAAAAAAAAAAAAAAAAAAAAAACATTTTTTTTATTCTCAAAATGACCTCATTACGGGTACTCTACCTTAAAACAAATTTCAGATGCAATTCAAGAGCCGTTATCGAATATTTTGATGAGTAGTAATTTGAAAATGCTGGTTATCAGCATCTTCTCACCTTTTTTCGAGGTGTTGAATAAAGTCATTGTTATGAAAAGGATGGATTATTTTTCAGAAGTCGTCCATCAAAATAAATATCATGACTGCCTTCTGTCAGGAAATTCATAAAGTGAATGAACCTCGTAAATAAACAAATAATACCGTCGTGGAATTGGCTCGCTTTCTATAATAGTTATTGTGTCATTTTGTTAAATGGACCGAAGACCTCAGAATCACAGCGATTATGGTAACAGACCGCTCGGTTGTTTCAATATGGCTGTTGTTAAAATGAGTTTATTAATTTAAAACACTTTCCAAACGAAAAAAGTCAGAGTGGTCGAATTCAACCCTTTCTCAAACAAGACCTGGTTTTGACGTCTTCAATAGAAATTGCTTGGGAAAACATTGAAACAAAAGAAGAAACTGTTGATAACCAACAGTTTCTCCTTTTGTCTCAATATTTTCTTTGCAAAATTTTACACAAATTCTATCTTTGATAATATCCATTTGGTCATTTGTGGCAGTTTTTGATCACCCTAGAATTTTTGTGTTCGGGAAAGTGTTAACAGCTTCTGCAGATGACATAATGGGTTTCAAATGACAAACTTGGCTTCGAACTCGGGCGTTTATGTATATCTAGGGCCTCTGCGAATGTAAAGAAGTCGTCTAAAAATGAATTAACCCTATTATATATAGTACTGAATATATTGAGACAAAGGGAGAAACTGCTAATTAACAACATTTTTCTCTCGGTATTTTACCACGCTTTGTCCACCAGAGACGTCAAAACAATGCCTAGTTTGGGAAAGGTTGAATTGATAAACAGGTTATCAGCATTACGGAAGGAATATATGATTTTTTCCTCTTCGCATTGGAGAAGCTTTCATTGGTAGTGACTTCAGCCTGCATAATCTTACAGTAGGCAAAACCATTCCCCGGACAAAAGATTCTTATAATAGTTTGTCCATTGGTCGAACTACTTTGACTTTATAAGGCCAGATTCTTCCCCTTATCAAGGCTAATCTCAAACTCATATTCAAAATATTTCTTTTAAAAAATCAATAATAGTATCTTTTCGCTTGACAAATAGCTTTGTTATTGACTCTTCCCCACACAAGACCTGATGATCAGCACTTTCTCATTTTTTCCTCAACAATTTCGAGCTTTATATGCCACAATATACTATCTTTACCAACATACATTTTGTCGTCTGCAGCAGCTTTGAAAAAGAGAATGTCCAAATTTGAGATGTTGATATAAAGGTTTAGCCATGTGCCATTGACCCGTGTTTCTCCCACAGTGTATCATCGTACCGTTAATTGAATTATGATATTTTACAATATAGTGTGAATTATGGCCATTTTGTGTCCAATTTATGACTATAGGGTCACATAATTACAATGACATTTCGATAGCAACGTCCGCGATGTATGATACTGATTACGAGAATAAGCGATAGCTATAGTCCGGTTGCCACATTATTTCACATATTTACAAACATTAATACTTGAAAACGGTATGTACAAAATTTTAATCTAGACCTACTACTACAATTTCGAATGCGATAGTTAGAATCTTGCGGGTGTCTAACACATGCAATATTCGAACCAACGTATGCTAAATTGTAAAGGAAATGAAGAACGTATATTTAGTTGTTTACATTTGCAGTATGTGCAATGATATCTTAATCGGACTATAGTTACACTTACCTAATAGAGAAATAACCTAATATTTTATACTTTTGTTAAGGGGGGATGTTCCAGTTTTTCGGAACACTCGGTCATTACTGTAGTAAATTAAATGTTTCGTACCATATATGTTTCGCTACCATATTTTCAATAATATTACACGTCATTACAAATTACCATTTGCGACGGTTAAAGTAGATCTATGTTTGTTATCCAAAACTGATTTCTTCCAGATGGAAATCGAATATTTAGAGCAAGACAGTCGTAAGTGTGTATGCAGTTACCACTTTTTTGCGTTATTTTATTCATGTGTGGCTGATAAAAATTGGTGTAATTCACTAATAAGTGCGCTGACCTATACATTTTCATTTTGAATTATTACCAGGACATGTTGCTTAATACAATGAGGGAGTTTTATCTTATTAAATTCTATTATGTAGAACTTAAAATATTTCTAAAAATATGCAAATTTTGACATATTTTTAACACTCCAACCTCGTTGATCTAACGGAACACGTGAGCATGCTGTTTTATACATTTACGCGTTTATAATAGCACATAGTTTGGGTTTTCTGTTCTTATTAAATGTAAGACGTTACTTTAAATCCGTTTTCGGGACTAAACGATGATTATACAGCATTTTGTTATCATTTTAGTGACCTTGGACTGGTGCACAAAATTGTGCATTTTTTCGATGTAGGGGTATGTGATACGAACTCCTATAACCATCCATTTTTATTTTATTTTTCAATTGGTAATAACATGTAATTTCAACATACAAAATATAAATAAATTCTACATTTAGGATTTTTTTTTTAGGAAACTGGAACATTCCCCCTTAAGAATGAACGAAATACGTGCCTTTTTTGAAAATTCTACAGATTTTCCGGATAATGTCCACAACGGATTTTATTCGTCTATTTCATGAATATAAAAATAACAGTGTTTTTTTGATTATATGTCATTTGACATCGATGTCTTGATTGGCAGCAATGGTCGATCAAATGATTTCCAGTAGGGAACGATTTTATCCAGTTACGAGATTTTACAACAACACTGACATGGTACCAATATAAACGGTAAACCAAGTCTATTTTATCTCTAAATTTATTGCAATTCTGGTGTTTATACACAAACAATGCGAATTATTCCTTCAGTTACAAAACGCTATAGATCTACCATCGCGAAATAATGAACTACTTTTCGAGTAAAGTACACATATCAGCCAGGCTCCCGAAAAAAGGCCTTTGAAGTATGAGAGGCTATCATGTTTCAAGATCAGACTTTGCTTTAGAACTGTTGATCTGATTCCACGTGGTTCTCTGACTTCTCTTACACTTGTTAAAAGTCATGAATTTATTATTGATTAAAATGGACCTTGTCCAAACTTTGCGCATGTACAGGCTGATCTGGAATCATGTTTTTCTCTAATGTCATAAGGGCCCTCTTCCAAATTCTGGTTCATATATTCTATCTTTCCAGAAATCTTTATGTCAAAGGTCTAAAGACACGTTTGTCAATCTAGGCTTTCGCATGAAACAAATCTGTCTCAAAACAAAGAGAAACGAGAAATATTTTATCCTGTACACCTAACGCTTTTTTAAACAATGTAGGATTTTCACGTTGACAATGAAAACCCTTTTGGAAACAAGAAAACAATGTGTAACACCGAACACATCCTCGGAAACCTACATCGCGTGAGCTATGACCTCTGTGGTTTCCGATGATGCACCAAACAATTCTACTCCCACAAGTATTTTTGTGTTTAGAAAAATTCAAATTCCGAAATTTTGTCAAAAATTATTTTATTGAGTCCTGTAAATTCTGTAATTGATCTTTGACAAGTCCCTCTCTTACAACCGGTCGAACGTGCTCCTGTGTGCTGTCTGCGTCTAAAACTTAGGCATAGTCTTTAAGCCTCTCTTACAACGAAGTATGGTATTGAATTAATCTTCAATAATGCAGAAGAACATTTCGAGAATATTTCATGAAAACATGGCCATCGGTATACATTAAACTGTTTTCATTAACCGCGAAATGCAAAACAATTTATGTTTTTCTCCAACACAACGTTTCGAAGCAGGACCAAATCATGATTTAATGTCGGGCAATAAACCACACAGTTGGAGGGCTTGCAAATTTGACAGAAAAACAAGAAGTTAAAAATTCGCTGACAACTCCAAGATGCGGCCGTAACTTTAAATGGAGGTCATTAAGTTGTCTCATAAACACAAATGAACATTCGGAAAAATGTTCATGGTAGCTGTAAATAGCAACAAGCACTATGTGTTACATATTAATTCATAAATTGGAATGCCTTTCATGGGTGGATCTAGAGGGGGTGGTGGTGGGAGGAGGGGTCCGGACCCCCGGCATTGGCCGAAGACTGAATTTTTACTATATGAATTTAGAGTAACGTTACATATTTACTACATTTTAAGCCATAATTTGGGCTTGGACCCCCCCCCCCCCCCCCCCCCGGACAAATTTGGGCTTGGACCCCCCCCCCCCCCCCCCCCCCCCTGGAGAAAAATCCTGGATCCTCCATTGCCTTTTGTAATTCGTAATGCATAAAAGAGATGGTAAATTATTAAGATAATGTTAATATAACGTAGTTTTTACACGACAATGAATACATTAGTGACTACCGCCACTGCTATCGCGGCCACTGTCGCCATCATAAACAGCAATGATAGTTTGAGCAAAAGTAAATAATTTACCCCTTTACCAAACAAGGCCGTATTATTAACGTCCTTATCAGAGAAGGATTGAGAAGACATTGAGACATGGACAAGAAAAAGCATTTTTTCTCAATACTTACTGAGCAATATTACACACAAATCCACTTTTAACAACAGTCATTTTGTCCTTATCAAAAATGTTCAAATTGGAACACTCTAGAACTTTGCTGTTTGGAAATTGGTTAATGGATTTATATATTACACTTATTAGCTCACCTGAGCACGAAGTGCTCAAGGTGAGCTATTGTGGTCGCTTTTTGTCCGTCGGCGTCCGTCCGTCCGTCCGTCTGTCCGTCTGTCCACAATTTATTGTTAACACTCTAGCATCCACAAATATTGACCAATCTTAACCAAACTTAAACAAATCATGTATGACCATAAGTTCTCGGATGAGTTCGATTTTGGGTCAGATCGACCAGGAAGTCAGGAGTTATGTGCCCTTGAACGTCAAAAATAGCTACTTTTTAAGTTGTTAACACGCTAGCATCTACAAATATTGATCAATCAAGACAAAACTTGGGCATAATGTTGGAGACCATAAGATCTGTATGAGTTCGATTTTCAGTCTGATCGG